>JANHGL010021980.1:0-102810 GCA_024611195.1 Ceyx melanurus | reverse complement strand
GCGATTTTAAATATTAAATAATAATATTAATATTTACACACCATTTTAGCTTTCTGCATTGTTTTTAGATGTTTGCAAAACAGCTTTATACTGTCATTAAAATTTATGCAGTATGTTACTTGTTAAATTCCTACAGAGAACTTCTACCAAAAATCTAAACCAGTCTTTTCTAGGATAGGGGCAGGTGCAAGGATTTTTTTTTTTTACCTGATGATCAAAAAAAAAAAAACCAAAAAAACCCAAAAACAGGTGACATCTTTAAATCAGAGATACTGACTGTTTAACTAAAAATCAGGATAGTTATCATTTATAGTGCCTGGAGTTTTATTCCTGTTTAAAAAATCCATGCTGACAATTTTTTATCCTTATCTCAGACATAATACTGTTGTCCATTCTGTCACAAATAGGAGTCACATAATGACTACAGAAGGCTAAGAAAAAAATCTATATTCCATGGAATATTTTGAAATTGCAAGACAAATATAAAATGCAATAAACTGAATTCTTGATCCGGTGAAGTTAGAATATTTCCCTTTGTTCATGCAATCATGAGTAATTTCAGGCATAGAAGTGATTGTAAAGAAGTATGGTGCAACTATGACTTAAAGGAGCAAGTACAACTTAAAGTACTAGTGAGATACATTACTAGTAGCTGTGTTTAATTTATTTAAATTAAATTATTTTTAGCAATATTACAACTAGACATTGGAGCTATCATGTTGTAGAAGATGAACATGTTCATCAATAGGGAAAAAATGGTGCTACAAAAATATTTAGAGCATAGCATATAAACCAACATACTCTTCTTAGTTCAGCAATATGACACAGACACAGCACACAATAAAAGTGTGCATACTGTTGTAGAATTATTTCAAACCTGCCAAATTAACCTGTAATTAAACTACACCCCCTCACTTTTCTTTGGATAAGAAATGTAAAGGAAAGATAACTACCCACTTAGATGTATACAGATATATCTCTTTTGCACAATCAGACCAAAAAGGGGGCAGACAACTGCTTTCACTGAAAAAGCCTTAGAACAAAGATATCACAAGATGTAAGGTTTCATCCAAAGAGCACAGTTTGAGAAATTAGAAGAATCTTAACTCATCTTCATGAACATTTGAGCATACTGATTCAATACCGGATATTGCTTAATAAAGTAAAGTATTAAAGAATTAATTTAAGGTACTTTTAGGTCTCAGATTATGCATACTCCCACTCACCAGAGCAAAGAGTAAGAATGATTATTTTAAATACTGTTTTACAGTATGTCTGTACAGGACTACAGCCTCAATCCAGATCTTACTGCATTGGAACGAACAATAGAATACATTATAAAGTTTTTCAATAATATCAGGATATGAAATGGATACTCTATTATAATGTATTACACTACTCAACAACAAAATGTTTCTTATTCCCTTTATTAAAATTATTTCTTAAATTATGCCTTTTAGAAAAAAAAAAAAAGAGAAAGAAAAAAAAAAGATTATTATTCATCTGCTAGGTTTTCAAACTGACTCATTACTTTGCCTTATCTAATGACTGCTGGGCTGTGAACAGAGCTTGTCAACACCCCTGTCCTGCTCCAATACCCTTGTTAGTTCAGTAATTGCCCTGCCTGTACTGTTATATTCCACATGATCTTCCCTCGTGGAGCCACAGTACCTCTTGACTGTTGCAAATTCTGCCAAGGCCAAGGAGTTAACATAAGCTGTTGAAAACTGGCTTTATATATATATAAAGAGCCCCAACCTATCCTGACTTCTGTGTCTGAAGCACAGCTCTGAAAGAGAGTATGTATTGTATTAGAAAACTTTTTGCCCCCTTTTTGGTGACACAAGAAAACTGATATATCTATTGTGATTTTCCTTATCTTCTGATTTGCTCTTTAGTACTCTAAACAATCTTGAAACTCTAATTCTTCATTCACATTCCTTTATTCCTATATCTAGCTAGATATAAACAATTGAGTGTAACTTCCAAAAATTGATTATTCTTGATACTTATTAGAGTTTTATTTGCATTTTCTTTCTGAGTAGTCTACATCAACCTGTTTTATATAACATTCTTCTCTACCAGAAAGCATTTCTATTATTACTATGCCCTCATCAGCTGCCTGCTGCAGGTATGCATAGAAGAGAAAACCTTTTGCAAATATTTGTAGTGACTAAAACAGACAGCTAAGAGACTTTCAGATTCAGTAGAGATTGTGGTCCCTCTGGGAAAGTGCATTTAAGAAAATGAAAAAAAAAACAAACAAACCAACCCAACCCAAACTATAGGCAAAAAGAGGGGAGAAGAAAGAAAACAGAAACAGCAGAAGGAAAGCCAAAGTTAGAGAAGGAGGAGGGGAACATGTGTTCCAGGCACCAGAGCAGAGATTCCCCTGCAGCCCATGGAGAGAACCACACAGGAGCAGACCTTTTCTTAAAGGACATTACCTATTACAAAGCCCATGCTGGAGCAGAGGAAAAGTATGAAGGGAAAGGCCTGAGAGAGAAATCACTAGCTACTGCCCACAAACTGCCTCTCATGATTCCTTATATTCTTGGGGATGCTCAGAAGAATATAGAGTGAAATAATGAAGCTGAGTTTGAGAAAGAGAGCAGGAAAAGTGTTGTCCCAGTGTTTATTTTTTTTTATGCTCTGAACCTATTTTAGCCCACAGCAGTAAATGATAAGCACTCTCCCTGATTATATATTGACTCATAAGCTTTCTCTTCCTATTTTATCCCCTTGTCCTGCTGTAGAGGAGAGAGAGTAGATGGGTAGGTATTTGGTCCTCTTTTATGTCCTTGTCCTGCTGCAGAAGAGAGCAAGTGAGCAGCTGGGTAGACATGTGGCCCTTAACCAAGGTAAACACCCTCAACCAAGGTTAACACCCTCACATTTAATTGGCTTAATTCCTCTAATGAGGGTGCCCCCTGGGAGATGAGATCTGAGATCTGGTCAACAGTTTGAACACCGCCCTCAAAGAGTGCAAAGGATTTTCCCATGCTTCATCCATGAACTGCAATGAGGCTTAGATGCTTACTAACACAGTTGTTCTGAAATGATTCAACAGACCTATGTTTAGAGAGCCAGCAAATAGACATTTAAACTATAAGTGCTTCCACATAGATGGTACAAGACTCTGAAAGTCATCCTCTGAAAGTATTTCAATGGTTTGAAGGTCACAGAGAAAAACAAGAGTATCTATACAAATATAGACTATTATTTTCTATACAGAATTGTTTCCTTACACCACCTCTTTCACTTGTGCTAAATATTACACATATTTCTCTTTCTGCTGCCTCTTCAGCTACTTCTGGAATATCTACAGAAGCTTTAGGAATGTTATGTACAAATGAAGCAGTGATACTATCAAGATATGCATGAAATGAACCTAAGTAACCGTGTAATCTTCTTAGTGATATCCTATTCAGTTCCCACCCTCCCCCCACTATTTGTTGTGCTCACTTGTTCTGTCATGTCTAAAACTAGACTTGTATGCTTCTGCAGGCAGAAACCATGTCTTATTTGCTTTGTGAAGTCTGTAGCATGGTTAGTCCTGGGTAGAAACATCCTTCTTAGACCATGGTTCTTTTCAGGTTTTCAAATATATCTATTTATGAATCTATCATATCAGAAATGTAGGGACCATCCCTTTCCAATAGTATGCTTTTGAAGAATATTATAATCTTTAGTAAAAATTATTACTATTTTTTGGAACAAGGGAAAATCACAAAAGCATACATTTAAAAATGGAAAAATCCAGGCTCCTGTTAACACAAGTGGCTCTTTTTTATTTCCTTGTCCATCTCAGAATTTTTTTTTAAAAAAGGATTTTATTAGCACACCCCCTATATCTGTTAAAGCTATGTACTATGAACTGATGAAACATGTAGACTTTGAATGTTCCTGGGTAATAAATCCATAGTGATTAAAACACTAGACCTATCAAATATGGATAAACCCAAAGATTACAAAGGCAAATGTCCTGAATTAAATTAATTAAATCCTGAAATGGTAACATCTTCAGTAATCATTAGAAAACACAGTTAATATTTGACAGGATAATTTTTCCTCTACACTCACAAAGAAGAAATTTGCAAGAAGAGATACTTCTCCAAAGATAGGATTTCTTCATTTGTTATGGTTCAGATAACAAAAACAAAAAAAGTATATTCTATCTGTATTTTCATTGCTTCTTCTTACACTCTGTATCCCCAAACAAACTTAGTAAATAATTTACTGAGCTGTGGTGCTCCAACTGTTTCAGCATAAATGGATATTGCTTTTTAGTATATTGCAAAACAAGAAAACAATTGAATATACTTTGCATTGTCAGTGCTATGGGAATATAAACAAATTTGCAACTTTATTTTTTTTTTAATAGTATGAAAACAGAAATAATTAGTACAACTGAAGATCTGTTCTTACTGCAGTCAAATGAACTCTAAATAACTTTATTAAGATTAGCTGACAAGACTAGCAGGCTTTAATCCACTTTGATTATGGGAAGAATATTACCAAGAAAGACAAATCCCTGGAAGTCAATGTCTCTGTGAGTCTTACATCCAACAGTTCATAAGGATACTGTTGTATGCTTAAAGGAATTAAAAACATGTTCTTAATTAGGTGACCTGTAAACATTAAGTCTTCAGTTTTGCTACAGGCTATAAAAATTGAATATGGTACATAACTTGCATCATCATCAGAAAAACCACCACCATCACTACCAAACAAATAAAAAGCCACCACCATCCCAACCAAAAAAAAAAAAAAAAAAATTAAAAAAAACAAAAACAAAAAACTGTGACAATGACAAGAAAGATAACATTCTGAAAAGTATCTGAAAATATAGTAACATATTCCTAATTGATTTATTTGATACAAAATTTGTTTAAAGAAGGTAAGCAGGATAACCTGCATTAGTTCATCCTTCATTCTATTTTAAAAAGTAAAATATTTCTAATAGTGACAATTCTTACATTTGATTCAATTCAGACTGACTTAAAAAAAATTTACCCATACTGTTATTTTAAAGAAACTGGTACTAAAACTGGTTAGTAGTTAGGACTACCAGTATTCAATTAATTTTCCAATTTAATCTGTCAAGGGAAGAAAAGGGTGAAAGAGTAGAAGGAATTAATGGATTATTAATTCTTCTATGATTATTTCTATTTCCTCTTTTTGATTATTTACAATCTGTGCTAATATATATACTATAAATAATAAATAAAATAATAAATATATACATACAATTTACATATAGAAGTTACACATAAGGTAGTTAGTTCAATTAGCATGCAAACATACTAGAAGGGGTATGCTATAGACCTGAAGGCCACAACAGAGCTCTATATGCTTCCTGATCCTCTGGAGTTCTGAGACTCAAATAAAGGAAATATTAGACCTGTCTGATGTACAATAACTTAATGAATGCCAGAGAAGTCAAGAAAAAGTACCATTGGATATTCTGTATATTCCTGCTACTGTCCCTATACAAAAAAAAAAAAAAAAAAAGCTCCCATTTTGTGGTTTAAGTTTTGTTTATTTTAATGAACTAGTTTCATTTACAATAGGATACCCACTTGCAGAATTCTACTGCTACCCTCATCTGAAGGCTGAGGTAAGCACTGATTTGCAATAAATTGAGGCTTACCTTTATAATAACGCATTATATAAACAGTCCCTCCTGCCTGGTACCTGTAAGTGAAATGAAAGTACTGTTGACCCATCTTAATTTGGCTGATTATAATTTATCCTTGGACAGCCTTGAAAATATGATTAGACATTTCAAAATTATTGAATGTAAGAAACCATGTCTCTCTTGTTGGAGAATATTGCTCCTTTTCGTGTTACTGGAAATTTTTTGGGTGAATTTCATCTGACAAATAACAGGAGGTTTATATTAGACAGGTCCATGAGTGCAACTCATTTCGATACTGATTAGTTCATTAACAAGCAAAACTCTTCATTAATTGTCTCCTCCACAAATTGACTTATTGTAATACAATCAGATGTGTACAACTTTCAGGAATTCTTAAAAAACAAAACAACAAAAAAGGCAGTATTTTCCACTGTTCCATTCTAACCTTAGTTTTAGTAACTAACACTACCAGATAGAAAAAGGACAAGGTGTTTCAGAACTGCCAGAGGAGATTTACTAAGGAAAAATCATACACATCAACCAACAACTTTTTTTGTGGATAAGAGGAGAGCAGCAGATGTTATCTTGATTTTAGTGACTATTTATCAATGTCCTACAGCATCTTTATTGCCAAATTGAAAAGGTAATGCTTGGATATCAGTGGACTGCAAGGTGGAAAAAAAAATAAATAAATTGGGTGGACTTCCAGTCTTGAAGAATACTGGAAATAATTAAAAATTTAGCTGACAGCCAATAATGAACAGTATTCCTCAGAGGGTTGATACAAGAGCCAAAGCTGTTTAATAGCTTTATCAACAACCTGGATAGTGGAATGGAATGTACCTCAAGCAGTTAAGGTGAAAACAGGATAAGAGAGCTTGATGTACTGGCAAGCAATGCTGCCATTCAGAAGAAATCTGGCAATAAAGAACTAAATTCTGACCAAAAACTCATGGGGTTTAAAGGTGCATGAAAACCCCTGCAATTTGGAAACAAAGATGTCATGCACAGTACAGGTGGGTACTGACTGCCTGAAAGGAGGCTTTCCAGAAAAGGACCTGAATATGTCTTCATGGACAGAGTAGAGTGTCCTAAAAGCTATAAATGCTAACTACAGACCAGTCTGTACTAGAAAAAGTACAACCAGAAGGTCAAGAGAAATTGTTTCTTCCTATTGAGCAATCGCAAAGCTACATCTGGAGTACTGTGTCCTGTTCTGTACTACCCACTAAGAAAAGCCATTAAGATCTTGAAGTCCAGTAGAAATCATCAAGATGGTCAGAGAACATGATGTAGAAGATTATAATGAGAGTTCTGGATTTCAGGCTGCATAAACAAAAATAAGGGAAATCTGTAGTTGCTGTTTTCAATTGCCTGAAGGATAGATGGACTAATATTCTTCCTGGAAATATACAGAGAAAGAACAAAAGGCAGAAGAAGAAAATCTGTCTGGGCATCAGAGTTTTTCATATTTAGAGTTCATAAGTATTGGAAAACATTAGTTTTGCTGCGCAGTCTCCATCCTTGGAGTCGTTCAAAATTTGACTCGGGCATAGCTCAGAAAAATCAAAGTTACCCCTCTGCTTTCAGTGTTGGGGATTGGAACAGATGACAGCTAAAGGTCTGTTCCAACCCAGTCTATTCTATAATTCCATCATATTCTCAAGGCATGTTTTCATATGAGACATTTTCATATGGGATGACAAGACTGAAGAGACCAGTCTTTGTTAACACTGATCAAGTGTGGCTAAGATTGTTATGTAACTGGTCCAAAAAAGTTTATATGCATATTGCCCTTGTGTACAAGGATGTAGGAAATACAGATCATTTCCAAGTTTGTTTTCAAGCATGAGCTTCAACTGTGGGCTATGCAATGGAACAGACATAGCCAAGGAAACTGGAGAAGAAAATCTTTTGTGACGTATTTGACCATTAAAGCATTAAAACATTTACGGCCTTAATTTTCCAGGAGATATTTTTTAAGGACCAGACAATATTTTTGTTTTGTTTTGTTTTTTAATACAAGATGGTTATTAATCTGAAGGCAGGCATCTCATGTATCAGGAACATAAAACTACTAAATATTGTATAGGAATATGTACTATTTAATATATAAGACATATATATATAAATAATTATTTAGCGTACAGATTTTTTTTTAAATAAAAAGTGAAATATATTAAGAAAAATAGTTTTGCAAGGTTATACTTAAGAAGCAATATTTGACATATATCACAGGGAAAAATACAGCCTATTGTTCATTCAATCAGGCAATTACTGCTAATATTTAGCCAAGTAGAAACTAATATCTTAGGAGTACTGTTCTGCTTTTGAGCAAAACAAGTCATGTGAGAGACAAATAATGTATTTATGATGGAAACAATCCTAATTTGTAAGATCTGTATTAGCAAAGTATTAACAAATACTGTCACAGTAGGAAATATTAGGCCCATTCACAGAATTTCCAATAAACCAAATATTTCTATTGGTAATGTAAATGAAAGAAGCCCTTTCATCCTCTGTAGTGTGTTTCAAAAAATTTCTCAAAGCAGAAATGTCCTTTTTACTAATATGTAATATTTTTGGGGGGTTGTTTGGTTGTTTTTTTACATGTAATATCTGTTTATTTTCACCAATGTCCTCTCTGGAACTTAGAATATTAAAGAAAAAGCTAAGAAGGAAAACTGTGAAATACATAGACCAAGACTTCCTAAAATATAAATAAAACCTGCATGGGAAAGTTGGCAGTTTTGTTTCTCAGTCATCAATATCATTTTCCACTAACAACCAACCACTTTTGTACCAAGAATTGTGAAGCAAGAAAATGATTTTTTTACTCGGGCTAAATGTGCTGAAAGCATGCTAAGTCTAGCAATTTCTGAGGGTTGTGGTAGGCTACTTTTCCTTGCTTTTTGAACAGTTAACTATTGTTATTACTTGCCCAATATAACCCAATATTGCCTAAGTTGGTTTTTTTTTAATCCAACTATACAGTGACTTTGCTTGCAGATGTGAAAGTAATATTGAAAAGTAAGAACAAATTATATTAAAACCAAGGTGCTGTGTATGAGATTATTGAGAATACAGACCCCAAATCAAACATGATTATGTGATCATTTCTTAATACCAGGCAGGTCACTACAGTCATCCTTGTATTGTAAAGTCAAATTAAACAGTTTAAACTATCTTCACTGAATTTAAGCTGACACATATTATCCTTCTACAAGGATAACCTAAAAATGGTCATTGTTGCATTAGTGTTGATTGCAAAGAAAAAAAAAATAATGTATCCCCTTATCATTCCTGTAGGCTGGAATGCATTATGTTAATTTTGCCATTGGTATCAGCAGCTTTTCTAGCTTTTCACTAGGCTAAATTTTCAGACTGAGCTCTGTTTATGATCTTTCTTTAATAGTTTGGGAGAGCTATGTTTCTCTCTGCAAGAACACACTGGTCTGCACCTTGAATGACCAAGTATGTATCTTACCCACTAGAATAGCTAAGTCACTAATTTAGCTCGTATATGCATGAAGACAAAGTTTTAAATATATTCCATACAAATATATTTTCTGAATCTGGATTCAAAGTCTGACACTGCAAGAATAAGAAATATAAAAGGGTACTCTAAATAAATCAGAGAATGAAGAAAAATTCTGAAAAAGATATACCCTTTTTCAATAAGCATAAACTTTCATCTGCTTCATTTGATCTATTACATTGTAAAAAAAAAAAGTGACATTTTAATTTTATATTTAGAACAGCCTAAGTTCACCAACTATGTGACTTGTGTCAAGCAACAATCAAAACTTAAACTAAGATAGTTTCCTTATACCTTCTGCTAATAGACCTTTCCATCTATATGCATATCTAATAAATACAGGTAGTTCTCATGAGAAGGAGCTGTTTAGTGACCACAGAAGCAAGTCAGCTGCTTTACAACAGGAACTATAATTTTATTTATATTGTACTTGCTTGCAAATAATTCCTGCTGGGCTCCAGGCTATAGGGTGCTGTAAACTAATTACTACATGCAAAGAAATTTTGCCTGTCACATATAGCTGCAGGGAAGCATCTTGTTATTCACCACTCTACCAAGAGGAAAAAAAGAAAACTACAAGTGATATTCATTCCATTTCATTTCTTAAAAACTATATTGTTTGAGTTTGGTTTTCTTTTTTACATACCATAATCTTCTAAAGCAGTTAGTATTATAGTTTGTTTTTTAAAGAGATGGTTTGGTATTGTTGTTTTGATTTTGTGTTTTATTTTAATAGCATGTACTAAACAACCCTGGAAAACATAAATTGGAGTATTCTCATGATGTAAGAAATAATTTTACAATTATATTACTATTATCTTATATTAACCATCTCTAAAATACTGCTTGAGCATTCTTTCATTCTTTCCATCCAGTTATAATATAAAAGCTTCAATAATTATGGCTAGTTTCTACACTAATTCAATGGATACCAACACACTTCACTAAGACTTTATATAGAAAAAAACTGTGGGGGTTTTTTTTCCTATAATTACAAACTTGATAACATAAAGAGCTGTTCAGAAGAACAACAAAGTATTTTTAAAATCTTTCTAATGCTTACAGAATCCTTGTAACAAGTTGGAATATTTAAAAGATACACCCAGCTGAGACATAAATGTCAAGACTGCAGTAAGTATTATTATTTTATTGCAGCAGTGAGGATAGATTTATTTTGGGCAGCTATAATCTGAATATTCAGTAATTTTTTCAGATAAAAAATCAGCCGTTCTTGTATTACATTACTGCATACTTTCATATATTAGGTTACAATCCTACATTACAAAAAAACAATTTAATGATCTTTAAACCAATATACAAATAATGATTATTTATTTTTTGATTAAACTACTTTATTAAGAATCGCTCATTTTATAATTAATGTGGAGACTAAAACCCTGAACAGTAATTGCTGAACACAATGGTAGCACTTACTTGCAGTTCTATTTAATCATTATTTACAAATTTACATGTGTAAATTTTTATTAGCTACACATATAAAGTGCCTCTTTATGTAAAAACACAAAAATGGATTTTGAGGGTAATTTAACACCTGGGAGCTAATGGGGGAGGCCGGGTCCATGAAATTTATTACAATTTGTATTTGATGTTTTACAAAAAAAAAAAAGTGGTTTGAATAGAGAGTAAAGCAATATTTTGCACCAAATAACATTTTTATTTAATTATATTGGGGGGGATACAATTATCTAAGTTTTCTACTCCTGATATGAGGAACGATTGTTTTCCAGTCACATTTAGAGTTATTGTTGTTAGATCCACCAAGCTTGACTCTTTCCCTAACACTAATGAAAGTTTCTTTAGTACTCTGAGCAATCTTTCACCAGCTTAAGCTCTTAAAAATCTCTAGTTCATTCCCTTTTCACAGAATTCTCCATCTTTTTTTATCAACAAAGTGAAAAAAACATTACGACGGGCTATAATTCTAAATATACTCTCATTGTCTTTCATGTAGAAAGACAAGACCATATGGCTTAAGTGAAGATTTTAACTGCTAAACTGAATCTCCAATTATTTTCAGCTTCATTCATCACTAATTGTCTTCTGATGGTTTGAATAAATAATTTTAAGAGAAGACACTAAAGAAACCTTCAAAGTTAATGCATCATAACTAATGTTATTAAAGAAATACTAAAAACAGTTGGCTCTGATGTACTATAAAAAGAAACACAAAGTTACAGACAATATGGAAAAATATTTACCTAAGAGATTTATGGAGAATAATATATTTTAATAGGGAAATAAGACACAAGGAGAGAGAGGGATATTTCCCTTTTACTGACAACTTAGAATCAGGGAGGTAGGAACACCCATTTGATCTCTTACAGATGCATTTCAAAGGGTAAAATGATTTCTCAAAGATATAAGGCACTTTTTAATGAAAAAATACAAAGACTGATTTTGAGGATAATTTACCAAACTCTTTGAGGTCAATGGAGGATAACTGTTGTTAGTTCCACTGAGTCTCGCTTAAATGACTTCCTGTATAATGCATACTATGGGAACAGTAACAGTGGCTATCCTAACACTGGGAAATGCTCCCAGAGGATCATCTTTGTTCACATAAATTGAAATGATACTGAATAAGTTGTAAATTTATGCTACTACCTACTCTGTTCCCATTAGGCTTTAGAGAAGCTGATGTGTACAAAAAGTATCTCCACTACAGCTGTGGGAAAACCCATAACACTTGAGGGCACAAGTAAAAGACAGTTCCACCAATGATATTGAAAAAAAAATCTGATGGTACAGTTTGTAAAAATAATAGGTTATTTAAATACAAATCACACACAGAGCCATCTTCTATGTGCATATATATCCATACACATATGTAGATATAAATATGAAAATACATAATGTATACGATCTTAACTGTTAACCAGACAAACTTATTCTTGAATTGCACTTCAGCTGCTATCTGGGTAAATGTGTTCCTTGACTTCTTTCAGATTCATTCTTCTTTAAACATTCAATGCACCAAAAAGAATGTGCTACTATCTACATTGAAGCTTTTTGATGCCAAGACCATCAAAAGAACTGGAAATACTCTACACTTCATTCACTTTTATGTTTTGTGCTTTATGCAGCCTAGGCTGTATTTAAGGAAGAGTCCACTACTACTTGCTTGGAGAGTTCTAAAATGGCAGAAGAGAACACAGGATTCCCTTGGTAAAGGGGAGGGATCATCACGAATAAACATATTGCAAAACAGAAATATAAGGTCTGGATTTGTTTATGAGATAAAGAATATTACTATTCTGAAGATTAATTTATTTTTTTTGCCTACAAAAAGAAGTTATTTTAATTGTTGCTGCTATTGTTGCTATTACTAACCTGTAATTTTGTAATGCATGCTTCCAGTGAAAGAATGGAGAAAAGAAGTGCAGTACATCTGGAAAACTCTAGCTTCTCTAACTGAGATGTGATGACTATAGCTTCACACCTGGTATAAATCAGAGCATATCATAGCATTCACTCCTAGTCAGATTAAGCAGCATTTGAGTTCACTCCACAGTATATCCTTTCAAACAATCTGGGATTTCTCTGTGGTTTCCTGAAGATTTTTTCATGTTATCTGGAATGTTAGCTTCACCATATCTTTATGTAAGTATGTATTTTCTGGAAGTGTATTAGAAGACAAAAATCTAACCTAGATATGTAATATCTAACAGGTTCTGCCTTATGTTTCCATCAGCTAAGAGAAATACTGAATACTGATTAATTTTTCTTTGTAAAAGTTTTGGAGAACTGCACTATACAGGTTTGAAATATTTTTCAGTTAATGGCAATATAAGCCATGAAACAAGGGCAAATGCAGAAATGCACTCAAGCTCATACTCTATTACTTTAATGAATGCATATTCATAAATGCCTCTCAAGACATTAATCATTCAGAAGCAATCTCTTGGAATTACATGTGAAATTGACACTTGAGCAATTTATTAAAGATTTTATTGAGGCTATCATTTTCAAAACTCTTAGTTAACTGCTTTTTTTACTCTGAACAGGCCAGGACCTGAACTTCCATTAGTATTCATCAGGAATGCTTGAGAAGTGCTAGGTAGCTCTAAACAAAATATTCAAATGCATGGATACATTACATAGTAGACTAAAAGGATGCAATTATCACAGGGTTATAAAAATATTAGGTATTCAGGCGTCCACTTGCTAAAGAAAATGAGAGCTAAGTGGAAGACTGTGGTCTGTCCTTCAGTGAACATTTCTAACAGAATCTAGAAATTCAGTTAAGTTTTAAGCCCTTTGGAATGATGATCATGTTAAATTCAGCATTCTCCTAAGAAAAAGTGATGTATTTCCTGATTTTATATTCCAAATTAGTAGATATTTGTTTAAATGTTATGTACAGTTGTCTTTAGTGCATAAGTCTAACAACTTTTACTGATCCATTCATAATAGTTATGCACAAAATTAAAAAAAAAAAAAAAAGAAAAAAGCCAAGAAAACCTGATATAAAAATCACTCATGAAACAAAGCCAATAGAATATTATCTGCATGATGAAATTACCCCATAAGAAGTAGCATAGGAATACATGCCTCTTGCAATGGGAAAAATCTAATTTTAGGAGGGGAGTAAGTGGAGCAATATTTGGTTTTGTACTTTTAGAGCAGATTCTCTCTATTGTCTGGGTATCTACCGTGTCCTTAAGAGAATTATTTTACTATTGCCACAGTTAGGCTCTAGGAAGGATATTTCTGTTTGATTAAGTTGTTGTGGATTATTACTGCAGCCACCAACAGACTGCAGGGCTAATGCCAACTCGGTTGTAGGGGAAAGGAAATTACTGTACTAAGGCACAGCAATTATTATTCTTTTAGATTCTATCTGGGCTCCTGAAAGATACCTGAATAAGAAATTAATTTACAATCACTACAACCTTGAAGAGGCAAAGACTGTACATTTATACATTCTGAAAGTTTTGGTTTTATACTATTGGAATTATTGGCATTGATTTCTTCAGTTCAACTATAGAAGGCGTAGAAATCATTATCAATGATGTATTTATCATGACAAATTAATTTTGACTGAACTTTACTAGTATTTTTGTTCAGAATGCAAAAAAAAAACAACAAAAACAACAACAAAAAAAAAATCCCAAAACCAAACTGCAGTACATTTCATGTAGCCACTCCTAGCTAAGCTGAGGATAAATTTGGTAGCTTTGTTCTGCCCCAGCTATGTTTATTCAAGCAGGGTAATCTAATTTAAAGCCACTACAAATGGCTATGATTCTTTCCAGTTTTGAGAAGTAGAAAAGAATTTAAAAGGGCCATAATTAACTCAATTAATAGTCAAGAAACAATCGATATCAGTAATGCATGATCACTAGATCCCTTGAGAAAATTGAAAAAGCAAATAACTTCTGATTCATACTCTCCAGAATTCTGCTTAATCAGAACATTCATTCAGCTATAAAATTCCTCACAGTCTCAGGCAGTGGAACATTTCTCCTTTATCTATATCTGATAACATTAGTAAATGAAGCAGCTCAAGAAATACTGTCTATTCCTTTCAACTTTGCCTGAACAATTATTGTCTGCCTACATGAAACAGAACTAGTTATTCACATATTACAACCAAACAAGAGGAAGCTGTCAACTACAGAAATACATGCTTTCAAATACTTGTTTAAAATTTTTGTTTAAATCTTGTTTAAAGATTTGACCTGATTTTTAGATGATCCACAAAAATGCAAATAAACAGTAAGGAAGATATAAAGGATAATGAGAATAATTATATTTATTTCTTACTAATTTTGAAATGCAAAATATCCCTGCTTAGAATCTTAAATCAAAAGACAACATTTTTTTTAAAGTGCTCTTTTGGTTTGGATACACTACTTAAGAGCAGAACTTCCTTAACAAATTTATCTAAGTTACTTCCAACATACTGCACCTTCAGCCAAGTCCAACTGCAATAATTTAATCTTCAAGTCACATTCTCCCTGTAGAAATGCATGCATAATGCATTTTGGTTTATCCTTCAGGAAAAAAACCCAAACAAACAAAAAAACCCAAACAAAAACCAACACAAAAAAACCCAACAAAACCAGCCCTCCAAATTTTCATTAAAAAGAAATAGAGAATAAACTCATTAACTCATTAACTAAAGAGAAACTATCACTATCCACCCTTCTTTGATTAAGGACTGAAAGAATGGACCCAAATATTACTCTAGCAAACTTGGATAGAACAATAGAGTTCATCCATCCAAGTTTAAATTGCTTTATATTAATGATAAATAGTTTTTCCCTTCCACAACACAAGTTCTTACACATACAACCTTGATAGCAGAGTGGCTTTAAATTTGAGAAAGAAGCAGGAAAAATTAATGCAAAAGAACAATATTGTTTTCTGTAAATGAAGTGGTCATAACACAGGCAATACAGCAGAAAAATATTAGCCTGACCACGAACTCTCATTTCTTTTCTTGAAAACAACCCAAAACCCAAAACAAAACATCCCACAAAAAAAAAAAAACTTCCCCCCCCAAAAAAGCAGGAAAAAACCCAACAAAATAAAACAAAAATAAAAAACACCAGTGGTTAAATTATTGCACTTTTCTTTTTTGACCTGAAAAAAGATGTTTGAATATTCAACTAAAAAAATAAATAGATTATAATGCAAAGAACTAACTGTTCTAGTGGATTGTCTTGGATTGAGTGAGAATGCAAGCAGCATTATTGCAAGCATTAAATAACTATGCCACATTTAGACTCGATGAAGTATTCTCAATCAAACAAAAGGCTGTTACTAACAATTTATCTAAACATATTTGCTTTTACGTTATCATTTAGTATAATGTAAAACTGCATGAAACATAATAAATTCATATCTGGATTGACCCTATAAATATTTTTAATTTATATACTAACTTTTACTGAATCTACATAGTCACAGATAATATATAAATAGATATATGCTTAACTTACACAAAGTTATTATAGTATAAAATATATAGTATCACATTAACTGTAATGATTAAGGTCTGTGCAGCAATTATTTTACATGCATTTTTATGTCTTTTAAAAACTGAATGTCAAAATTACATACATTAAATAAAAGTAAAATAATATTTGGGTTTTGTTTTTTTATGACAGCACAGTAAACAGGTAGAGACAATTTTAAAGACACATATGCAAACTTTTTTTCTACTTTTTGGACTGCAAAAAAAAGTGATATTTATTATTATTAAAAAAAATGCTCAAACATCAGCAGTTATTTCACATGTCTGGAAAAATCAAAACCAAAACAATCAGTCTTTATAAAAATTGAAAGTCACATGTACTTCATTAAGAATCAAATTTCAGCTTTTGGTTTTTTTTTAATATTGATGTCTTCAATTTACAAATGCATTAACTGAAATGTATATGATTCAGGAAATAGTTTTTTTTCACATGAGAGAAAGCCTACCTGTTTACCTCTGTCTGTCAACATTTATAAATTACTTTTATCAACAACAGTTTTCAATCTCATTGCATGCCATTTAACCTAATTGAAGTACTAGACATAAATTTGCAAACCAGGAATTATTATCAGGGAAGCAGGGTAAAACTTACCTAATTGTCACTTACTACAATAAAGTTAATATTCAGGTGCATATTCTGAACCAACTTAGATGACAGTTGCAGCTTTTGTTTCGTAATGGTCATGATGCCGGTAACATTCAGAAAGGCCCAAATTCAAGGCCATATTTTTCACCATTGCTTCAAATACTAACTCAATAAACTCAGGACATTCTACCTTGTATGTGTTCAACTCTCCAAGTTACCATCTTCTCCTACATAGCTGCATTCCATGTTAACTTTGCTAGTTTATATCTTAGTTAATCTTTACAGAGGTTCATGGAAATATTTTCCATCATCTTTGGTGAACACTGTAATAGACCTACCATTTACAGTAATATTTTCCGAATCTATTAACTAAACTCTGAATTTATCTAATGCACAAAGAATTTACAAAACAGACAGTGTAAACAGGTTAATGAAATGCACAGAACATGAAGTGACATTACAGAGTGCTGTCTATGAGGTAGATTCATTATTTCACTAAAAGTAATTTTAAATGGACCATAATAAACATTAACATGAGAAAGTCATAAGGCCTGCTATTTTCCACACTGATGATGATTTGTTGGTTTTTTGTTTTTATTTTTCATTCCTCTCAAGTCTACTGCTATCTGGACTAGGGAAAACAGATAAAGTCCCTACAGAAACATATGCTGTTTGTGACTAATATGAGTATTTAGCATTATCTTATGAAGATGAAAAAAAAAAAATCAAAGTTGAAGACTAAAAAATATTTAAATTTGTCCACACTACAAGGAAAATTTCTTTATAAACTCGACCAGTTCCATTACACATGAAGAATTGCCCCAGATGCACTTGCATTTCTATTCATTATATCTTCATTACAAAGCACTCACATTTTATTTTAGTGTGAGAGAAGTTCCAGAGGTTAATTTTCAATTTACAAAAAAAAATGAATTGAATTTTCTGTTTTAAATTTCATACTTTGATTTAATGTTCCCTCTTTTTCTACATTTTGAAAAAGGGTAAATAGGAAAGTATGATTTATCTTCACATAACTATCTCCTCCCTATGAATTCATAATTTATCCTCATGTAGTCCTGTACCATAATCTGAACATTATCTGTGAAAAGATTTTGTTTTATATAGTAAGCTTTGCATTATTTTAGACCAGACTAAGATATAGTTAAAGTATAGTTTTAGAGCTAAATGACTGGCATGTTTGCAATAAAGAACTCAAATGCAAAACTGTTTTGAAAATCTTACTATCTTGGCTCAAATTTTTTGCAATTATTATTCTATGTCTATAGATAAGACAGCAAATAATATGCAACAATAACACTCCATTCTATATTGGTAACATAATCGGTATTTCTCTTTAAAAGAATAAAACACAGTGTAAGAACGAAGGGTACATGAGAAATACAAATGCTTCCTTTTTAACAGTGAAGCTTTTTTTGACTTTCTCAGTAAATTCAAGAGTTTTTCAGAAGTTTGAGGAAAGGAGTACTGCAGAGGACCTCCTAAAGGCACATCCTCCTAATGATGTGTGAAATCAAATTTACAATGCAAAAATATATGGAATTCTTATTTAAAAAAAAAATAAAATGAGGCAAGCTCATCTAAGGCTGTACAACAGATTTGGCATTTCTATTCAGGATTGCAACAACCTTCTTGACAGCAGATTAATTTAACATTGAGCATTACAGAATAGGAGTTATCTAGTTTAGAGTGATGATAATTCATTGTTGCCCTTCACCGTACATTAAATGTCATCCATCAGAATGATAGGAATAGAAAAAAAAATATTACACTAGAGTCACTACCTAATAGTATTTCTGTTAATATAAGCATATCAGATGAGATTTTTGCATACAGAAGAAACCATTAAAATATTTCTACGAGTAACATTATGTTTCTTTAAATATTTAAAGTCATCAAAATAGAATGTTCTTTAAAGGAAACCAGAAAAGTATACAATTTAATTGTGATAATATGGTGTTATGTGGAGTATGTTGGAGCATTTCTTTATAGTGAGTGTATTTTGCTCTTATGTGGCATTCTGAAACTAAAAAGAAAGTTTTGTCATCACAAATTAAGACCTGGAGAATTGTTGCTTCATGGGATTTTTTTTCTGATAATCAAATCTTTTTTTTTTTTTTTAACTATCTATACATTAAAGAACATCACCAAAATCCACAGAGATGTCAAATGGAATTCTTTAGTAAGTCCTTTTTTCCCCAAGTAAATACAAGTCTATGAGTATCTCTGAGCAATTCAGACTTCTTAAACATATTTTATTTTTGAAATGTTAGTTATCATAAATTTAAACATAGCCATCACATGCTTAAAAGTTAACAGCTTTTTAAAGCCTGATGACCTGACATCTTCAATCTGATGTGCAATTTTAGCTACTGATAATGGAATACACTGTCTTTCTTTGTGAAAGACCATAGTTAAAGAAATTCAAATGCATACATCATTTTAAGTTTGCAAGTAACTGAACTACAAGGGTCTGCTTGAGTACCTTGAGGTCTGTGAGCACAGGTACTTCGCTGAATTGCAGCTCCATAGCCTGATAGTGGATAAATACTTGAGGATTATTTTTAACTTCCATTGTCTAGAAACCTTTCTCTCACCCTCAAACAAACAAAAAAAACCCAAAACCCATAAAGCCAGGATATGAACTACCTATAAAACAATCAGGTGGATACTAAAACAATACCAGTGCTTCTTTCATTGATAGCACTGTCATCTTCACATGCTTGCCACCTGTGCTCCTCCTCCATAGCACTATCAATGAGCTGGAATTCACCCCTTCATCTCTGCAACTTGATAAAACATTCTCAGAGTAGTGAATATACTAGGTCTTGTCTGAGCTCAGAATTTCTTCGAGATTATGTTTCCAATAAGTTATGATCCTAGAAGTAATATTTCAGTAATAGAGGGACTAGACACAAGTGGTTTCAGACATATGCAGTAACTCATTCTATTCTACATATATACATTATGGATACTAACTTTTTAATTACTGAGGATGTCTACTTTGACGTAATTCTGTATGTAATCCTGTCATTTGACTCAAATTAACTGCTTCTAGTACCACATGGCCTACCTGAATCTAATCTCTTATCTTCTCTCCGACCAGATTGATAAAATAAATGTTTGTGATTTAGAGAATATCAGAGAGATTAAGCTTCCTCAATACCAATGTCTCAGAATTGTAAGATTTCTCAAGATATCTGAGGTATATTTACAGGTCTGATATACAAGATACAGGACCTACAGGCAATGTAAGTTTTTTGCAAAGGAAGTTAGTTGCATGTTCCTGACCCATGTACCTGCACAGTTTTCCATCAGGCTTCAATATTTACAAACACATCATATTCCACCAAATTAATCTGAAATGTAACTGTTCAGAGATTCTTGTTTATTTGTTCCTCATATCCATTGTTCTTCCACAAGAGAAAGACAAACTTGAAAGTGATTTATATTTCATTATCAAAGGCTAACATGCTATTTGAATCTCATGCAGACCTCAAGTAAGAAAAGCCTTAAAGTCAAAATCAAAACCTGTCTCTCAAAATCCTTCTTAAAATTAATTCCTTTATAATGTAGACAGTAAACTGTGATGCGGTCCTGCCTAGGTAGCTGATGAACTATGATTGCCGAATCTTACTACTTTAGAAACATATTTATTTTTCACTTAATTTTCTTCATACCTCATAGAAATTTTCATCCTATTTAACTATTTAACTATTTCTTCTGATCTGTGAACTTCTGTGAAGCAAGAATTTGGTATTTATATGTAGAAACACAACAAGACCCAGGCTGGCAATGAAATCTGTCCTGTGTTACAAGAAAGCACAATTGAAAAAGCGATCTTCATTGCCTTCACCTGTGGATTAATTTACAATTGTGCATAGAGGTACAATACCATTATCTTTCATGGTTTTGCCTTTTGCACAGGCAAAAATAAATATATAGTATGAAAGTCAGAATGATAAGGAAGGTGTTATGGACATTAAAAATTCCAATCCACATTTAAGGTGGAGGCTTCTAGAAGCAGCAGAACAGAAAGATATGAGGAGCCTCAGGTATCCATTTACCTATTAACTTTATCTAATTACAGTTACATTTGAAGCAAGGTGAAAATTCCTTTCATTCCAGTAAATGAAGGGCACACTGACCAGAAATTTGACATGCTTAACTACTGACCTCTAACATACCCTTTTAAAAGAAAAGGGAGAGAAAGAGAAAACTGTGTGGAGGATAAATATGACTAATCAAAAGCCTTTTCCAGATATTTTTGCAACTTGACATTAACTTTATAATGTTCTGTGAGCACAGAAATGCAGTTCAATGTACAAAAGTCTGGTAGCTCCTTCAATTCTTCTGGGCAGGGGCTCATTGTGTCAGCCACAAAACCAGAGAATTTTCTAAGCAGTGGCATTATTTCACAGGAACTTCTCTGAACCTATGTCATACTATAAATCTAATTTTCACTGCAAAAAGTCTACCAAAAAAAATTGCTCCAGAGCATGAACTAACTGCTGCAGTACATGTTAGCTGAAAACTATCCTAAAATCACTAGTGATTGTGCTCTGATACAGAAACACTGTATCTCTACTTCTACTAAACAATTTAATAGCAAATAGGCATTGTAAAGCTGAAACTTTACAAGGACAAGAACTTTAACGATCTGGGAACAGAAGGGAACTGTATTATCTTCTATCTACCACCTCACTACTTACACCATGAAGGGTTTTCTACATGGCATTCCTGCTCCACATAGTTGAGGAAGGAGACTGAAAATGGGAACAGGTAGCAGCTCTGGGTGGTTTGATATATTTAGTCTGGTAAAATATGTGAATGATCCCATCGAACTGAAGTAACATTGCCTTAATGATTCTCACATCTAGAGGCTATCTGCTGTAAATTCTTTAAGTAGATCCTAAAAAGTGCAGGTGTTACAAACATCTAATGGCCACATAAAACAAAACAAAACGCAAACAGAGCAAAGCACCAGAAAAGGCCTATTTAATAACAAGTCCTTATAGTTTAACTCTTGTCTGATATGCTATTAGAGTGAATGACTAATGATATTTTGATATGTTTAAAGTTGTTTTTTTTCTAATAAAATAAATTACAACATTTAGATCATGTGGGGTTTTTAGCTATCATGCTTAAAAATGTAATTATTGTATAATTATTTCCTTATAAGAATGATAATTTTGTTGATAAAGTCAGAACTTCTGCTAATACTATAATTTAAAAAAAAATAGCACTGATCTCTGTTCTTAAGTCTGGACATTCAGCTTTACACTAAAATAATTTCACCATCATTAGAATTAACACAGGGTGATTTCCACAGATAAAACAGAAATGCTCAGAGGACACTCTGCTGGTTTAGTCTCAGCATCAAAAACAAATGCAATTCTTGGTTTTCAGACTGACTTATAGTCAATCCCTGTTGGTGCTTAAATGACTCCCACTCTCTAATGAGTTAGAGTCTGGAGTTTGCATAAACCAGGTAATATTTAGATACCAGCTACATCAGAAAGATAATCAGGAGATAAATAATTCTCAAACTTCTACCTACAGGAATTTGAGGGTACAATTTTACTTTTGTCCAGAAGTTGAACAACATTAAATGTCAAGAAATTTTCTCTAGGGCTTCCTTCCTTTTCATTAGGTTGGAGGACTATGTGACTTCATACATCAAAGATAAGAAAACTGCTGCTATGTATTATGATGAGAGTTATCATTTCCTCTTCCCCACTAATACTATCTGTGCCAGAGTAAGACACATTAAAAAAACAAACAAACCAAAACCAACCAAACACACACACAGAAAATAAAGCAAATAAGCCTCCTTCCCCCTATCCCAAAATCATGAGACACCAGCCTTCCTCAAAAGCCTAATTTTAGCTTGAAAATATAAGATTCATTGGTAGAAGAAATCTTCTCTTTATGCACATTTAATATTATTCCTTTCTACAATATGCTAAATAAATATATTAAATGCCAAGTCTGGTGTTAATCTTCTTTTCTTGTCACTTCTAGGGGAAAAAAGAAATTGTTTTATCAAAACAGTATGATCCAATATCAGAAAATAATCTTCAGCACTTTTTCTTGAGGTCCTCAAATTTTTCAAGCAAACTACTTAACTATAGAATCACAGGATCATAGAATGGCCTAGGTTGGAAGGGACCTTAGAGATCATCTCATCCAACCTCCCTGCCATGGGCAGGGACACCTCTCAACTAGACCAGGTTGCATAAGGCTCTGTCCAACCTGGCCTTGAACACATGCAGGGAGGAGGCAGCCACAACATCTCTGGGCAAATGATTCCAAAGTCTTGCCACCCTCGTACTGAAGAATTTCTTCCTAAAATCTAATCTAAATCTATTCTCCTTCAACTTAAACCCATTTCTCCTTGCTCTATCTGTCAAAACTCTTGTAAAAAGTCCCTCCCCAGACTTTCTGTAGATTCCCTTCAGGTATCGGAAGGGAGCTATTAGGTGTCCCCAAAGTCTTCCCTTCTCAAGACTGAACTATCCCAGCTTCCACAGCCTGTCCTCATAGCAAAGGTGCTCCAGCCCCTGGATCATCCTTGTGGCCTCCTCTGAACGTGCTCCAACAGATCTGTGTCTCTCTTATGGTGGGGACACCAGAACTGGCTGCAGTATTTAAGGTGGGGTCTCACAAGAGCAGAGTAAAGGGGGAGAATCACCTCTCTTGACCTGCTGGCTACACTTCTCTTGATACAACCCAGGATGTGATTGGCCTTCTGGGCTGCATGAGCACACTGCTGGCTCATGTTATTTACCTTGCTTATAGTTTCATACCATAGTATGTTTGGTTTTAATCTTTTTAATTTAGTCACATAGTGTGTGAAACCATCAAAAACGGGGCACGTAAATTCAAATATGAATGTATGATGTGAAATTACATGCATATGAAAAGAAATGGCAATATATAAGGTATAATTACAGCATCTCCCAACTTGTCCAAAGATGAGGGGAATGCAAATGCAATTATTAAACTGTCACACACAGGCAGTTTGAAATAACGATGTAGACAAACAGTGAATGGCATTCAGGCCAATATCTTGCAAATAACTGTGTGAAACCTAATAAATCAAATGGAACAATTCTAGCCAGTCAAAACTCAAAATAGAAGAAGGACAGATTGAATTAATTTAATAATCCATTCATTAATAAAGACTTTGAATATTTTACTACTAAAGATGGTTTATCCAGCTGAATCCTCCCAAACAGCTTTAGGAGCAGCCTTTAGATTCTAAGATATAAGGTATTGTTAAGGTTCTAAAGGGTATATAAGATCCTGACATATCTGGGTAGTGAGATATTCAGTGTAACATGTAAATGAGAAACTGAAAACAAGAGATATAGTGGTATGAAGAGTAGCCGAACATGGGTTTCGATACAACTGTCTATAAATAAACATCTGACTCTATAACAGGTTGTGTTATAATCTTCCATCTAAATGGAGAGGAAATATATTTTTATAAATATGTAACACCTAAAAAAGAAAGTCATAGTAAATACACATAGAACAAGCTCTCTAACTAATTGGAAATAATGACCTATATATATATATATAAATTAATTCCTGTTTAAGGACACAGGTGCTTAAATAGATGAGAAAGAAAAGATTGAACTGCTGGTAGTAAGAGAGACCAAATTCTTTAAGGATGAAAAGAATTATGATTTAGATATTCAAAATACCTATGTTTTTGGTTAATTAGTGATCAGTTATGAACCTTGTGACTGCTTTCAGAATAATGAAGAAAAAACTATCAGAAAGGACAGAAATTTTTTAGTCTATCTTCAATTTTACACAGCATAGACATACTACTATACTCAACATTTCAAAAAAGAAAAACAAAAAAAAAAAGAGAAAAAAGAGAATACAGCTTCTGTTTAGGTTAATCTACAAAGTGACAAAAATTAACATAAAATATACTGATGGAGCAAGTGCTACAAACAAATGCATATTACAAGATGCTTTCCTTATGACAGAAGTTTTCTAAGAAGGCACGACACACATTTAACTCTGCATAAGAAAAAATTTGGCTAGACCTACAAACACAAAATAAACAAACAAACAAACAAATACATTTGGGGGAGGGGAGGCACACAAGAATTCAGAAATTTAAGTGAGCATATTTTTCTTACTCAAAGTGTATATGGAGATTTCACCAATGGGGAATATTATATTTTCTGCTGGACTGCTAAGGCAGTTCAGTTGGGTTATGAGTTCTTCATCAATATTCAGTTAAAAAGTTTCAGTTGTTTTGTTGTCAGTAGTTTCTTCTTAAGTTTGATTCATGGTAAGGAACATCTGGGATATCAGACTTATCTACTAACAATATAGAAAGGCTTTATAGTGTTGTTTTTCCTCTTAAAAACTAAGTAGGTTTTTATGTTATAAAGATTAAAATATAAGACTTTTTTACAGTAATCTCTGACTGCATTCTAGTAGAAAATATTATATAGATGTAGTGCTTGTATGTAGACTTGGAGACCTATTGATACTCTTTTCTCTCCTTGAACATCTGAAGGAGACTGAGAACATTCAGAAGTGATTCAAGAGAATCTCGAGGATTTAGGATGGGGGGGTCCATACTGAATTTTTCATATATATATTAGGTATTTTATAAAATGACACTGAACTCTTGTAGGGAGGTCAGAAAAATCAAAGCATATATCTGAGTGTCAAGATGTAAAGTGATATATATATATTGCTGCTTAACTCATGGCTACACATTTTTCTTTTAGTAATATATCCTCATCCCCAACATTTAAAACTTATAACACTGATTGTGATCTATGTCATGAGTTCTGTAAATAATCACAAAATTTATATGATTACCATAGTAAAGCAATATAATTCCAGTATGTTTTGTATTTTTATATAAAAAAAGGATGGAACGTGAGATCTGTGTGCTGACCTCAGAAAATTAAGCTTAAATACCATTACAGATTATGTAGATTTATGGTAATAGTAATGGTATATAGCACAGTAAACTATCGCTGTGTTTAATCAAATTAAATCTCTCATCCACAGTTTGTGAAAAGTGTGATTCAGAAATATCTGAGCATTTTTGAAATAACATGTGCATGTCTCGCTTACATTTTCAGTAACTGCTGTTCAGGCAAGATGACTATACAGTTTCATTGTTATAACACATACAAAGATAGACTAAGTTAAAAAAATGTTAAGTAGTTTGCTCATGAGTGGGAAAAAAATAGATATCCTTAAGGTATGTTCTTCATATTAATCTTAGTTATTTAAATGCTTTTTAAATAATAGAAATCTAATGTCTGATGTAAAGGAGAATAAATTTAGTTCAGAAAGTAAGCTTTTTAGCTTACCCACAAAGCTCGAGGATTTCTTGGTATAGCCACATAAATATATCTGTTAAAAAAAAGCTAGAAAAGCCATTGAAGAGAGAAAAAAAAAATCTTGTCATGCAATCTACCTTGTTCACTTGACAAAAAACTACAGTGTTCCAGAAGCTGGCACAGTTGCTCTCTGCTCACAATTAATAGGATCTCTAGTGCTAACAAGGTTTTGCTTTTCAACCAGAAAAAATATGTGAAAAGAAGAAAACTACACTGAATCTCTTGAAAGCAATCAACTAAGGGTTGTAAGCTGCAAATTGGTTTAGCAGAAATAAAAATATCTGACTTTGAAATAATCGTTATGGAATGATTTTGTGGAAGTGCAATTTTTGGCATGCTTTTATCCTTGTCTATTTACACAGTAATTTATAGTCAAGTGACAATATCCCCACTTGCATTACAGCTGAGGCATAACTAAACTTTGGATTATAACTGATATTAAATTTGTAAGATAGTAAGAGAAGCAGATTTCAGGGTTGCCATCTGGATTGCCCTATTGGATGATGAATCCCATCCCAAAAACACATCATAACATATGCTGTAGTTCTCTAGTGAGATCTCAGGAGATAAAATTCTCATAGGAAGAATGCTTGTTAAGAACAAAAGGCAAATGTGCTAACTTCCAACTTGAATAAATATAGTCATTTAGTAACTAGAGCTCCATGGTAACTTGAAAAGTAGTTCCCTGACATTCTGCCATTAATTCCTTTCCATTGAGAATTATTTCCGAGCTACTTCTTGAAAACTATCAGACATGCTCAAGGACAGAAATCAGCTGATAAGAAATATGAAATAAAAATGAAGACTGATGAGATGTAAAAGGATATGCATGCACTCCAGAGAGAGATAATGCTCAGACGTCTGGTCAAGTCTGAAGCAGCAGGCTATTCCTAAGCTTCTTCACACAGAAAAGATTAACATAAATGTGTGGAGACATTTGTTAAATTCTTGCCTTCTTTTATTATGTTTTATTCCAGCTGGTAAGAGAAAATATAAACTGGTGATGAGGCAATGTTCATTGTGCTTTTGTCAATGACTATAAGGAAATTGAAAGAAATAGTTGAAACTAAATATTTTGACAGCAGAAACTGGCACAATGTCTTGATGACAAGAAGTAGGATACCATAATTCTGATGAAGGGAAGAAAAAGAAGGGAGTCCTAACATAGAGAATGTGGCATGAGTGAAGGTGAATTAAGCCATTGGATAAAATGATATGACATGATTAGGACAGGGAGCACAGTTTAATGTATATTTACACAGTAATCACTTATATTCCAGCTAGCTTATTGTAAGAAGCAAAAATACTCATTGGTGAATCATTTTATCCAGGTTAGATTATCTACGTCAAAGCTGATCTGTAAAAGTGAAGCATCATAATAAAGAAGGTGTACCTCTTCCAGTTATGAAAGGGCACTTAAGAGTAAACTGTTTTATGATAAAAAAAAACAACTTGTTCACAGCAAATAGACCTTACTACACAGAGAAACATTCAATGTGCAGGGAACAGAATGAAATTCAGTAAATTGGGTGGAAAATATACTTAAGGATTTTAGCCTCTAATCTGTGTTTTCAAAAAAAGATTCATAAAGACAGATGTTTAAAATGATACATAAAACTCCGAAATATATGATACAATCATGAGGAAAGACAGCTAAAGATTAATTTTGAAACTAATGAATTGGAAAACCTATGTAAATCAAATATATTTAGTATTTTTTAAAGTATGAAATGGATTTCCTTCATATTGCCTGGGAAGAATGGTAAGTGTCCTCCAGGTACCAACAAATTAGATTTTGCAGAGGCCAAAAATAGGAAACAGATCAGTTTCATATACACAGACTAATGTAAAAAAAGGGACAAGACATGTCTGTGAAGTTGTTATAGAGCACTGAAAGAAATAAACATTTTTCTTAGAAATAAAACAATTGTTTGCACCAACAGTCAGAAATTAAAAAAAAAATCAGAAAATCTTGAAAGACTTCCCAAAAAGGAGTTGGCACACTTTACTTAGTTTTCCTTGTGATCATAAACTGTGAATTTAACTGGGATTCCAAATCAAAGAAACAAGTAAAGGCAGAGGCATACTGGACAGATATTGGAATTGGAATGCAACAAGACATCAAATGATACAAGACATAGACCAGAAATAGATCAATTACTGTTGGCACAGGAGAAAACAAAAATTCTATGACTTCCTCAGTTCATGAAAAAGTAATAGGCTTAGGGTCAAGCAGACAGGGTTTATCTATCAGTAATCAAAGGAACTCTCAGAGACTAACAAACCTAACTACTTAGATTCAACTATCATAGCAAACAAGATTAAGAGGTTTTTATATATATGGAGAAATCACTACTGTAAGCCTACTGTAATTCCCCACAAAGAAAACACTATGTACAAAACATATGCTATCCACAATGCAAAATTTGTAACTCCACAAAAATACTACACAATTGGGGGGGGGGTGTGGGGGGAGTGGAGGGAGTGAGAGGCACTACAACAAGAAAATCTACATCAAAAAGCCCTCTATTTAACAAATAAATCTTCTTGAGTATGTAAACATTCCAGTTCTTTTTATCTGATTCTCATATTATTAGGAAAATTCTAAGGGGGTTTTTTTTCAAATAGATTGAGTAGTAAAGATTTGTATTGCTTTTTTTCCCCATTTTGCCTGATAAGGTTACTCCATGGAAGCTTTTTCAGCAGTTCTCTCTCAAAGATTCTTGAACCTTTTACTACTTCACTAATCTTCCCCTAAATATGTCCACACTGCTAATGAATTGATGAAATCTAAGTAACACAACAGAAACTCAGAAACTGTACTTTTCATTTTCAGTGTACCAAGCTCTGTACAAACCACACTACAACACTGGAAGACATGGTAAAACAATAAAATCACAAAACATTTAACACAAAAATGGGAGGTTAAATCTGAAAATAAATATTCTGCACTGAATACTCTGATGATCTGTAATTACAAAATATCATATCATAAAAGACATACTAATTGCTGCTCCAAATGTAGATACACCTTATTATGAAACACATAATAATTATTAAATGCTTGTAGTTAAGCATTCATTATGGAAGGATTGTTATGAAATAGAACTCTACTTAATAAGATACTCTAGTTGTAACCTATTAATTTAGTGGCATACAGTCCAACAGTTTCATGACAACAGGACTGAAAAATACATCATCAGCTGTGCAATACCTAACTTATAATCTTTACTGTAAGTACATAACCATTACTGTGCTACAAAGTCTTGCTCAGTACCACACTTCACTTAGAAGTATCTCCCATTACATATTAGATATATTTTATTAATTATATTAGCAAAAGGCTCTTTTACTTTTGAATAATGCTATTTTCTCTCTTTAGTATTAAGCAGGAGGTTACATTTTTAACTTAGACCTGCTTCCCTATATAAAGTATAGTGTTGAAAATGCTATCACATATTGTAACATTCAGCGTTAGGAATAAAATCTATGGATCCTCTTATATACTTGCAGATTTTTATTTTTTTTGGTAATGTGCTATCAATAATTGATTGTACAAGTTAAAAGATATTGAAAATCTCTAGATTTGAAGGATGATATAAACTTAGGCATAAAAAAATATTTTATGCAAGTCTATAAAAACCACAAATTCCTCTGCTCAGCATAAAACATATTTCATATTGCTTTACAATGAAGATAATGCTTCTGAGTACGTAAGGAACATATTTTGCTGATCATGAAAATAGACAAGGGGAAAAAAAGTTCAGCAATAATCATCTATTTATGTGGCACTTTGGTTAGAAAGAAACATTCTTTCCAGTCCTCTTAGTGAGATCAAGTGACTGAATATCTTCAAAGTAGGCTTCAAAAAGTATCTTTCCTACAAACTCTGACATGACATTATTAAAGCATAAATAGGAACTCAGCCATACAACTTCTAACACTGGGATCTGCCACTCAAAAGCCCTGTGTATCATGCTGAAAAAATTTGTTCAATAATAATAATAATAAAAATAATAGGGTTAAAACTTTTGGACTTGAAAATAAATATTTTACATGAGGTGTTTCTCAAGGCAACATTTCTGATTTATGCTCGGCTATTCTTTCAGAAGTATCTGTATCGCAGGAACACCTCAGACATAGGTTTACTTTCTGGTTATATAGTCCACTAAAATCTATTCTTTCAACATGTCTGCCTCTTTAAATCAAACTTTTAAAGAAAGCACACATGTGAAGTTATTTATTACAGAATATGCTTCAGTGTTATTTATATTACTTCAGTACCTTATGAACATTATTTACAGGTGAATTTGTTAAATTACTTTTAGTTTCTAAAAATATTGCTTCTTCCTTAGTAGAGGAATGATACAACTCCTAAATGAAGCAGATAATATCAGAGATGGAGAACCCAGATACCAACTACAGTATAATAGAAAAATAAAAATATGAAGATTCTACTGTGTTCCACAGAATGAAATAATTAAATTCTTGGGGCTGAAGTGAGATTGCATTATCAAATCAAACATTAAAAAAGAAAAATCTTATTAAAGAGATAAAAGACAGTATAATTTCTATGTATTTGATTTTAAAAATATTTTCAAGTGACTAGTAGGAGGAATCTGCAAAATATGTTGCATTTACATCCCTGGGAATTGTTAATTTATTGTTCTGATTTTTTTTTCTGTCACAGCTAAAGTCAATGTGAGCATGTGGAGTCAGTCCTAATCACTTATAAGGGAAACTTAAATCTAATGGGATTTTTTGACAAAATTAGTTTTCCTGCTTGTCTGTGTTGAAGAAAAGAGTTAAAAATGTGAGCCTTATATATCAAATCAATTTGAAATGTAACTATTGTTTTATTGGGTTCCTTAATTCCAAAAGCTCAACTAACCATGCTTCCAAATACTTTCCATTACAGGACTTTAAATTATGTGAGGTATCTTAAGGATTTTGCCTAGTACTTAACTAAGCTAAAATATACTTATCTACATGAAATAGCTTGTTTCATAACTGGTAGAGGCCCAATTTGGACATCTAGGATTAATAAGGACAGATAAGTACTCAATTTCACAGAATCACAGAATCATTATGGTTGGAAAGGACCTCCAGGGTCACCAAGTCCAACCCTAAGCATCAGAGCATCAAATGAAACCAGTCTAATAAAATAAAATAAGTAAATCCCTGTCTTACTAAACATAGAATAATTGGAAAAGACATTTTGTAATCTTTCTAGCCTTGCTAAATTTGTAAATAAAAGGAGAAAGCTAGCTAGCATACTCAAGACTTTGTGACATAATGAACTGGTGACCTAGTATGGCATTGGAGAAAATTAGTAGTGAGAACCCTCATAAATTACTATTCTGTACATCATGAAGTTAAAATATAAGATTATGAAAGTAAGAAAGTTTTTGTGACTTTTGACAATTATTAGTGAGAAAAAATTATAACAATTGCCAAAAAAATCACAAAAGTTGACATGTTACCTGGCTATGACAAAGAGCACACAACTGACACCCAAGTAAGCCAGCAGAATATACATCCAGATATCAGGGGAGAGAGGATTCAGGAAGGAGAAGACGCCCGGGTTTGTACCATTGGGTTTGCGGTACAAAATACTTATTCCAAGAGTCATAAAGGGCTTGGAAAAGTCGATGACCTTCTCTCGAACATAGGTAATTGCCAGTGGTGCAACTGCAAGGTCAGCTTTCTGTTAACAAAAATACAAAAAGAGAAACAAGCCATAAGTAAGAAGCAACAAGTTGAAGCAGACAATCAGATTAAGCAAAACACAAACTTCACATGGAGGAGGTTTGTTCTGGTACTAAGTAGGCTGAAATTTAAAACTCTCTTCTCCCTATAAGGCAACAGATTTACTCAACTTCTTGTTTGCTAAAATGACATAGAAGCATTTAGAGAAAATTAAAAGTACTGTTACTGCAAAGAAAGTTATTGCATCTTGCAGAAAACATGAACATCCATAATCACGTATTTTAAAACTTTAAAAAAATGTACATATCCACCTATGACTCTTTGCCACTCCTTCACTATGTTCTTTACAACCTAATATATTTGTGAAGCAGATGTGAATATTCTTATACAAGTCTGGGGAAAGGGCCAGGAAGAAGTTGTTAATTTTAGAATAAAGATATCAGTACAAAATGAAGAATTATTTTAAATGGGAAGTGTTACACCTGAAAGGTTGTTACATCATTAAGTTCTAAGAAAGTACAACTATCCATTGCAAACAACTGGTTTTCAGAAATCACTATGAAACTTATACATAGCTGACTAATGATCAATTGAAGCATTTAAAATGAAATAATAGGATGAAAAGTATTTTGTCACTTTACATTGTTTTAGTTTTTATGGCAATAATTCATAAGAGATAGTAAATATCTATATTATTCTTATTCAAAATGTGATGGAAATCAGTCAAAAAAGACATCTACAGCATTTACTTTTTAATCTGTCATGATCTCTTGAAAGACAGTCCGTGTGTACAAGGGTGTGCATGTAATTATGCACATATGAAAGGGGGAAGTGCAAAATAAGAAACAGTATGGTCCACTTGGTAATCTGTTATCTCAGAACTCCTTGTAAACTATATGTAAATACGTGTCTATATATATATGTAAACTATTTACAACTATATATGTTGTAAACTATATGTAAATACGTACAACATAGCTGCAAACAACACCCTTTAAAGAATGTCCATTCTAAATCAATATCCAGAGATTTTATTCCCAATAAAATCATGTAAATTCATACATTTATATATTATATTTTGCTTATTTGATATTGTGCATGCTGTCTAAGCCTCAAAATTCCCCACAATGTTATAGCATTTCATTGTTCCTTTTTGTTGTTGTTGTCTTGCTTTCAACAGAGTTCTACTATAGTCTGTTGTTATGAACATTTATTGTATCATTAGATCTAATACAGTGCTTCTGTGTTACAAACTCTGTTGGCACTGTTCGTTTCATTTGGTAAGGGTTTACTGCCCAAAAATACAACATACACTTCATTTCCACTGTTACTCAGAATTTACAGGTATTAATAAAGCCAGCAAGTCTTTATTCCACAACAGCTGAGTTTTAATGGATTGTATATAATTGATATTCCACTTGATGTCAAAATAAAACATTAAAGAAACTAAAACTAATTTGGATTAAAAGTCATAGGTCAACATATAGAAGTTTGAAAAACATAACAACTCAAGTTATTAATTTGTGAGACAACTAGCAGTCCTCACCCTAAGTGTCTGAAGTTATCTCACTAGAGACTGTCAGAAGATGCAGTGGCACAATGACAGAGAAAATAGAACTTCTGGAAGGCTTTTGGCAGTTGTGCATTTTTGTCTTAAAATATTAACAGAGCCCTAATGAATAACAAATAATTTTAATAAATACTACAGAAAATCCAACCCTTGGTCATTAGGTTAAAACAAAACTGTATACAAGTGAATATAGGTTGAAAACATATCCTCCAGAGGAGCAAAGCTCTAGGGAAGTTGCAGATGAAATTAGGCAAATAACTGAATGAGAAATAATGCATGTCTCATATGATAGAACAGGACAATTAGGTATCCCAAACTGGGAGGTATAGAACCAAAACACAGGTCCATATTTTGATCTCTCAAGATATCTCCATTTCAATATTCTTGAATTGGTATCACCATAAGAACAAAATTAAGCATCTTAACAAAATATAAAATCCAGAGACATTTATACTAAGGAAATAAAAAACTGCTAGAATGACTGACATAAAAATATAACACTGCCACAGATAATCACTTTTGCTAATATATGTTATCTCCAAAATATTCAATTCTCTTGGAAATTGGCAATAATTAGTAAGTATTACTTAGTAATACAAAGTAAGAGCAATAAAGGGCAATGTTTCCAGAAGTGCAGTACTAGAGTCTCTTACACTCTCCTACTATGAAGAACTGCAAATGAGAGAATTCTATTTAGTTAATTTCTCAAAATGAAATGAAGGAATGGTTTAAAATTAGGATGTTATCAAGCTGTATTTATCAGCATTAACAATTGAGAACATCCAAAAATGGCTGATAGCTCCCCTAACAAAGAATATTTGTCTCACTTGGAAATGGTGTAAGATTCCATTTTTTTAGAATGAATGTATAGACGATTCTATTTTTTAAAGGAAAAGATTTATCCATCTGAAAGCATAATCCTAAAGTGCAGTTATTCTTGAGTACTTAAGATGAAGGCCTTTTTCTGACAGCATCCAAGGGCTAGATGATACAGATGATACAGAACAAAGTTCTGCACCAACTAAAGTTTACAATAGTGATTAGAAACAAATAAGTCTGACAAGGACATTCCAGCACAAGGCACAGTCTGGAGCAAAATGGAAGAGTTGTAGAGCAACATGAACAGTAGCCATACCATGTGATGAAGGAGCGCACTGCAGACAGTAATGCCAACAGTAGATGGCAGAGACTGGAGAAAAGCAATCCTCCCAATAAATTCTTACTTTAATTATGTCAAGTGTGAGGAAATCATAATCTTGCATTCACTCCAACATTCAAAGATATGGCATGATAAACTGGAGAATGGCACTCACATTCTGTATCCATCTTGATAGTTTTTCAAAAAGAGGTTCTCTAGCAAGGAAAAGAATGTCCAGGACAAGAGGGAGGAAGAAATAGAGCTTAGCATATTCAACACACTTTTCAAAGTCAACTGAACTATTGACAGTTATTCCCATCTTACTTTCTTGTCAAAGTGCATCTTTTGACCATTTTAATTTTAACAGTATACTCCCAATAGTATGTGATCTTCCATCTTCACCCTACATCTTAACAGTAATGATACTTTGTCCTTTCACACTAGCATATGAACTTTCAGTATGGTCTATTTTCTACATTATTGCAGAACTCTGTGAGCAGGGATTGCCAGAACTTCCCTAATTTTTGTGCCATATGAGGACCGTACATACTTTCTTCACAGCCATTTAAAGGATTCCCTGTCTTGCTGTCATGTGCAACTGTAGAATGTCCACTCAACAAATAACTGAAGGTATACCTGATTTATTTCTGCTACAGAAGCCGCTAAGTCATGTTAAAATCCTCATTCTTTGGTTCTTCATTTACATTTTACTTCCAACCAGCTTGTTAACTGACTACTTCACATAAAGTAATATTTAAAGAAAAAAGGGAATACATTTTTACAGTTGCACAGGACTTAGATACATAACCTTTAAGACGACAACTTTTAAAATTATACTAAATTCTCTCTATGCACACAGCTACAAATAAATTCAGCAAGCAATCAGTACATAAATGCTGAGTAGTAATTAGGCCACTGCAGGTATAGTGAGTTGATATTTTCAGATATTGATATTTTGTATGTGAAAATTAACTCTATAAAATATAACTGAGAGAAACTATCACATGAATTTTTAAGGAAATTGAACTTGGAAAGCATTTAATAGCTTCTACTAATAACATTGGAAAGGAAAAACAAACATAGATTGAATTTTGTTTTGATTATCATTTTCTGAAAAACTTTTGTCTCATCTATTTTATTCAAAGGAATTAAGAGTGTAAATACAGTCTACATATAACAACCTCAAAATTGCTAATAGTTATTTTTAGTGAGACTCTAACTACAGAATATCTGACATAATCATGGAGTTCTTTAACCTATGTAAACAAAGTGTTCTGGTAAGATTTTTGCTGCTAAGTTTTTGCATTAATTTAGCAACCATGAATATTTACACTAAAATGAAGGGGGAATTATATGATATATATTCAGTCTCTGTTGTTTATACAGTCAGCCAGTATAATCATATTGTGATTATGTAAGATACACAAAAGTATACACATACACTGAAAAAAACATTTTAGTAATTTTACTTCTATATGGGCAGAAATGCACTTCATATCTTCTTCAGTCATCTCAATTTTGGAGATTGTTGAGAGCTGAATTTCAGCTACATAACCTTTGGAGAAAAAGAATTCCTAAGCTACACAGAGGAGGGCTAATGTCCAGATTCAATTCTTTAAACCCACATAAAGGACTTCTAAAGCATAGAGAGTTTATGCATTATTTCTGTTAACAGAAGTGCATTTCCCTGCTATTGATTTCAAAAACTAAGATCAGTTGTTTGCCTTTAAGCTTGTGATCCATCCTAAGATGCCTTGTTCATGCAGCTACATTACAGAAAAATTTACAGGCTGCTTTTACAAGCCATTTCGGTCTTGACTCAAGATTGCCATTTACTTTTGAAAAAACTAAGCCTTTACTGGGGCTTTATTGCTTTTTATTTAAAGCAGTTCCTTTTTTTTTTCTACATGAAAGATAAGTGGTTTTTATTTTGTATATAGTCTCAAAACATATATCATGAAATGGTTGACATGTGCCATAGTTATAAAAGAATGGCTAATAAGCACATATTGTATTACTCAAAAATGTTGCTACAAACGATAGGAAGGAAATGTTAGCAGTGGGTTTATGCACCAGATCCTAATTTAGTTCTGTTCTGCGTAGGGTATATGTACGATAACTCAGTTGAAAAACTTGTTACATTTACAAAATCAGAGAATGGAAGGGTTTGGAAGGGTCCTCTGGAGATCATCTAGTCCAACTCCCTGCTAAAGCAGGTTCACCTAGATGAGGTTGCACAGGAACATTATTATTATTATTATTGTAATTATTAATATAAATTATAATTTTGGACTTCCTGAGAAGTGAACTTTGGTCTTTTCAGGGACCTTCTTGGGGGAATCTCAAGGGAGGTGATGGGATGAGGTATCATGGGAAATTGTACTGTCAGTTCCTTTTTTCTTTTTTAACTTCAGAGATTAAAATTGACTTCTGAAGAATTTTCTTACATTAATCATCTTTGATGTTGTAAAAATAACACATAAGAATTAATATTTTTTAGATTCCCAAACAGTGTGGGTGACACTGTGTTTTGGGCATTATTTCCACATGTATAGGGGAACCAAATCAAATATTGGTATAACTGGTTTTCCCTATATACCTGAACTTATTTTGATTTTTGCAGTGATTAAGTCCTGTACATTGAAATACACATACTGTAGAAACAGACCAAATGACAGATATACAACAGTCTCTAAAAATAACTTCCTGAAGATTTGTCATAAAAAAAGAGAATTGCAAATCACTTCCTTAGAAGAAAAGTACTTATCAGAATGGAGAAGTTGTTTCATCAGCTTTCTCCAGGTAATTTAATTTCTACTAAATGGGGCCAACCCCAATTACCAACTTTTTCTGCACCAGGAGAAGGAGAACACAAACGTAGACAAATTAATTTACCTAACAAGTAGGATGAACTCCAATGGAAATTAACTTTGCTATTAAAAAATTGAAATTTTCACATGTATTTCACTTCAGCAGATATATACATAGAAACAATAAACCCTACGTTATTTTCTACCATTCTGCACTGTCATTGTAGCAACAGAAGTGACTATAAAGATCAGATGACTGAATGATGATATAAGAAATTTAACCCTTTTATAAATACAGTCCCAGTCCTAGATCCATTCAGTTCTTAATCTCTGTAAACATAGATGATGCTCAAGCTAAAGAGTTATTTTTTGAAGTCTCGTTTGAAAAACCTCATGCTGTTGCCTTGATGGGCTACGATTCACTTCACTGGTAGTGCAGTGATAATTAATTCCAATTATTAACGGGTACAGTTTTTATCTGTAACTAAACCTTAATCATTTTATATAAACAAGTGCATTATTTAGGCATGTCCAAATAGCTGATAATTATAAATTGGAATTATGCTATTTAGACTTCAAGCATGTTCTGTGTAATACTTATATACTCATTTCACCCAGCCTCTTAAATAATTGGTCACTAATTCACACTTTATTTGTCCTGGTGCTAGCATTCTTTTGCCAGGAACATTTCAAAGAATATTTGAAATTATTTCCTACCATTTCCAGAAACTTCTGAACCTGTGACTGAACACAGAAAGAAAAAAAGAAGAAAAGAGAGGGGAGGGAAGGGCAGGGCAAGGCAGCAAGTGGGAAAGCATCCCATTTATGAATGTGGTAAGGTAGGGAAATAGTCGAGGTAAGGAACAGAAATTAAACATTAAGAGTTTTACACAGGAAAGCATGCTACCTTTTCATGAGGAATACTGGAAACTAATGTAATAAGCAACATCCACAGCCCTTCCCTCATCCACTGAGTAGGTCATTTTGTCATAAAAGGAGATCAGGTTAGTCAAGCAGGACCTGCCATTCTTAAACCCATGTTGACTGGGCCTGATCACTTGGTTGTCGTGCATGTGCTGTATGATGGCACTCAGAATGGTCTGCTCCATAACATTCCCTGGCACCTAAGTCATGCTGACAGACCTGTTTTTTTCCATCTGTTTCTTCTAGTCCTTCTTTTAGATGGGTGTCATGTTTGCTAACCTCCAGTCAACAGGGACCTTCCAGTTTAGCCAGGACTGCTGGTAAATAATGGAAAGTAGCTTGCTGCCAGCTCCCTCTGTACCCTTGGGTGGATCCCATCTGGCCACACAAACTTATGCATGTCTACGCAGTAATCACTAACCATTGCCCCTTGGATTATGGGGATTTGTTCTGCTCCACTTCCTGCACTGATGCAGCACAATAAGGGTAAAGCACATATATAAAAATGTTAAATCAAACAGTGATGAACATAGAGCTCAAGAAGCAGATTAATGAACTTTTAGAAGAAAGAAACAGAGTTGCTGCTGCTGGCAAATATACAAAATACAGGTCTTGCCTGAGAGTTATTTGCTTTATGGGTAAGAAAAGAAGAAAAAAAAAAGACCTATATTTCAAGATTTATAGAGGACTTGACAAGATGTGAACACAGTCTCTATAGAAAGAAAAATAATTAGGAAGACATCAAATATAAGTCCCTTATGGTCTTGAACTTCCATGAAACTTATGAAAAATTACGAGAAACTCTAGAAGTATTTTTCAAATAGATGCAAGGATTGTAACAACTTTCAGAGCTCTGTCTTTATTCTGTAGTCTATTTATTTAGGGTAAAGATAAGATAGTAATTAACTTTATTAAATCACTTTATACAAATCTAAACCTGTTTGCATTTCAAATATATTCTCGGAGGGAAAAGAAAGACTGAAAAGAAAAGCTAATAGGCAATGTGAATTCCTAACCATATGGAAACATTATATGCGTAATATAAACTGTCTGTTTGGAATTCTCCAAATTCTCATACATCAGTTCTTAGCTCTGAAGTGTTGCTTGCTAATAATATGTACAAAAAAGAAAAAGTTTGCAAAGGAAGGGAACAGATGCATAAATAAATAGTATGTATTCAAATTGTTTAGAAAATAATAATAGATAAAACCAGATAAATATTTAAAGGAAAATTTTAACTGAAAAAAATGAGAGAGGCTAGTAAATTTATGATCCAGGTTAAGAAATTAGACTACATCTTCTGTGACACAATAACAAAGGGTCTACTTTTTTTTGACTCCTAATACCACTTTACAAAACAAAACAGTTTAATCTGTTTAATTATCTGTTATTTAAGGGGGAAATGAACATTTTCAGTTACTAGAAAAGTTCCTACTTTCCATATTTCACTGATGCAGTCTCTTCAAATGCATTTTATTTCAAGATTATTTTAATTAGAAGCTTAGAATGCTGTACTAAAGCTTGTTCAAGAAATATTTAAGGAATAATAATAAAAGAACACTAAAATCTTTATTTGCTTTTGAAGAATTTTGTTAGATATACTTCCCAATATCCACTCCAATAATAGAAAATTACTTCCAGATGATGAACAACCATCAAATCGAATTGTGCATCCTATGCATTTATACATGAATATTAAAATATGCATGTATAAACAGTCTAGCTAAAAATGTTTGCTTTCTATGTATGTGTACTAAGTATAATACATACAAACATTCAAAGATAATATAAATATATTTCCACATATACTTCTTAACGGTGTGAAGCTAGGCATAATCAACATCTATTACAACAGCAGTACCAGATTATTTAAACTATAAAAGCACAAGGATAACATCTTCCTTAATAAATAAGCATATTTTCTGCCCTTCTGCTGAAATCTTAAAGCAAATTCAAACAAGATTAGTGAATATATTTCTTCAACCTACTCATGCAGGTTCTACCATCAGTATGAAGTTTCACCTGAACTAGCTATAGTCTCCCCTTATTCCTATTTTAAATAACAGCGAAGTGCAGAACATGTTTTATTTCATTTCATCTCTATCTCCAGCAATTTGCCCAAATAAATGCAAAAAGGGACAATTATTTTCAAAATGACTAAAATGTTTCTGAGAGTGAATTTAACTGGCATGGCCAACTGGGAAAACATGGTCTGAAAAACATGAAGTAATGCCTGACTTATTAATTTATAAATAGTTACAATGGTATCCGATTTGATACATATTGCATTATTTTGCTCCTTCAGTGTATGTACATGTTTTTGTCCTACTGCTTGAACTTTACTACTAATGTTTGAAGAAAGCTACTCCTCTTTGTGTATATAAGATAATTTGTGTTTACATTGCAGAAACAGAAAATACTTTAAAACAAACATCTAGATCAAAAGAGGAAGCCTGGCTTCTGTTGATTAATGAAGATGTATGTTTTGTCAAAAAAAAAAACCAAAAACAAAAAAACCACTCATATATTTTTTCTCAGAAATAAATTCTGAAAACTATCTTCCATATTTTGACATAGGTATATGCCACAGAGCTAAACCAATTTGACAGAAACATTGCCTACAGGCAAAACAGAGATGCAGAGTAATCTTCATTTACCAAACAAATCCTGCAATAACTATTAATGTGAATCTATTTGCATTACTTCTTTAAACAACTGCTTTTTCCAGAACACTATTATTCAAATGTCATTTTCATAAAAGTTATATAATTTGTCAAGATAGAACTGAAATCTAAAGGTATAGTAGAAAACTTCCAGAAGTTAACTTACGTGATCAATTAGTTCACGAACCATTCCATTCCACTGTCCGCTGGCATCTTCCTGAGCTCCGTATTTTCCATCCTCCACCAGTCTAATCTCATAGGAAAACCCAAGGATAGTAGACAGCTCCCTGAGGAGGTCAATGCAATAACCTTCAAATCGATCATTTCCATACAAGGGTTTGTCAGACTTCTTGAACATAACATATGGCTCTTCCTATAAAAATTTAAAAGACAAAATGGAGAATAAGTGCCCTCACACCTCTCTTTTCTTCTAACCGAAAGTAGGACGCTGTCACGATATCACTTCCTATACAAAGAACTACAAGGAAAAGTAGAATCCTTTTAGCTTAAAGTCTTTATTTATCTTCAAAGTGAAGTTAGGCAGAAGACACTCTTTTATTTTAAAAGATGACCTTGTAAACACTGTAGTGATACCTTCAAGGAATTAATATACACACTAAATTTAAATGTGCTCTTACATCATACATTAATGGATGGACATTGTAAACTTGTTAAAATACAGAAACTGGGTACTTTGGCAACATCAAGAAAACAAAACAAAACAAAAAACAACAAACCAAACCTAAATCAGTCAAATGCTTTGAGTATTAGATTTTACTTTCTTTTTTTCAACAAATATTTTAAGTGATTTCCCTGTGCTTTTTAAGGTAAATTATAGAAAAAACACAAGAGGAGGAAAAGGTTAGTTGAAAGCACCTAATGTTCTATTGCCTCAAGTTATAGACTGCCACCAATGACTGAAGAAAAAGGTTAACTCAAAAAGCAAATTCTAATACATATATTTAGTTAAAACTGTTTTTCTCTAAACATTCTTCTTTTAATATTTAAACTACAATGTGATATTTTTGCATAAAATGTCGTGCAATCAGAAAGACAAATGATTGGTAGAATATTCATAATAGGAATAAAATTAACATTTATCAAAATACAGGATTTTTACATCTCTTTATCAGCATAGGATAGTCTTCCTCAAATACAGAGCTAAAGGGGAAAAGACAAAAAATGGTAGGTCTTTTTTCTACAATGTAGTACAAATATTCAAACTATTTCATGACTTAAACATCTTATTTTTTGCTCATGTTTTAGATAGGATTTTTTTTCCTTTTTTTACAATAATAAAATAATATGCTCCAATTAAGGTAAGATAAATGGTAATAGATGCAATTATTGCACCAAAAGCAAATCTCAGTGAATAAAAGTACAAACTCTCCAGAATAACTTAACAAGTTTCATATAGTCCTAAATCTTCACATCAGCACTAAAAGCAGTTAAAGGCACTTCATTCTACAGGGTTCTGGTATCTTTAATAAGTATTTATTAGCATTCCCAAAGTAAACATCTGATTTGCAGTGCCCTATGATTTAAGCATTGTATCTGCATAAAACAGAACTGTAGCATGTAAGATTTTAGTCAAAATGCAAAAGAGAAAGCAGGACTATATCTTGCCCTTAGAAGAATTGTGTTTAGAATTTGTATATTCCTGTTGCCTCTTAAACTTTGATTTCTAGATTAAAAAAACTACTAAATCAACACACTGCTGAGATTCTATTTTTATATACTATACTGCCATGCATATTTGGAAGTTAATAAGGTTATGGCCATGTTTTTTAAAAGTACAAATCTTCATACAATTTACAAGGAATCTAACATGAAATACACTGTCCTGAAAAGTTACTAGGATGTTTTGACAGAAACTTTTCAAACAATAGCTTGACAAAATACTGCATGAGAGCTCTTCTACATGTATTACTGACAAGAACAAAGACTTGACTGAAAACATGGAAGCTGAAAGCAATTTAAAGGACAAGGATCACTGAATAATTCTTGAGAAGCAGAGACAGTGACAGAACAAAAACGATGTATGAAAACAGTTGTTAAACTCAGTTAATTGATATGAATATCTCACAGAAAACTAGTGTAAGGAAAACAGTTTTTCTTGTTGTCCTGGGTTAAACTAGGATAGAGTTAATTTTCACCAGAAGGTGGGAGGGGTGCCACAGCTAAGATAGAGAACTAAACATCTAAGAGAATATTCAGTACCATTCTGATGTCATGCCTACTACATAAAGGCAGAGGGTCAGGCCAGGCAAAATGGGCAAGTTCTGGTGGTTGGTCAGCCAGTCATGTCATTGCCTTCCTCAGTTCATTCTATATCACTCATTTTGTGCATTGTTTCATTGCTACTACTGTTGGTTTTGTTGTTTTGTTCTCCTTTTGTGTTGTATTAAATTCTCAATTCACAGGTTTTGTCTTTTCTCTCTCTTCGCATTCAGAGAATGGGGAAACAATGAAGGAGATCAGCACCTAAGTCTAAACCATAACACTGATGAAATGAGAATTCCTTAAATAAAGTGCACTACTGACCAAGCAGAAGGTCAGTATGTTAAGTATGTCACTAATAAGGTCGGTAAGTTTGTCACTATACTAAGACAAAATACAGAAGTGTGGAAAAATAAGCAACAAGACTCAAATACAAGTTCTTCAGTGAAGTGAATCTCAGGAAAGGATATATGGAGGAAGTGAAATGTAACTCAATGTCAACAACAAACAGAAAAACAAACATTAAACTTATGTGGATGCATATGTGTAAAAGCCAAAGGAAAAAATACAGTACAATTAATGACTGATATGAAGGATAAAAAAAAAATCAACATCCTAGAAGAAAGGATAAAATTAAATTCTAAGAACTAGTTCATCTGTTGTCCAACAGGAAAAGTAAACCAGGAAAAGTAAACCTTTCAGGTAGTTGCAGGCAGGTGGGGGCTGGACTCTTCTCCCAGGCAACCAGTGACAGAACAAGAGGACATGGACTGAAGCTGCACCAGGGGAGGTTTATATTAGGAAGCACTTCCTTATGGAAAGGGTCATTAGACACTGGAATGGGCTGCTCAGGGATAGGTGGAGTCACCATCCCTAGTGGTGTTTAAGGAAAGATTGGATGTGGCACTTAGTGACATGGTCTAGCTGAGTGTTGTGGTGTCAGGTCTTGGGCTAGATTTGATGATCTCAAAGGTCTATTCCAGCCTCAACAGGAATTCTATGCTATTCTGTGTAATTCTGTTTGTTTTTCAAGTGCAAAGCATATCATGATCAGTTATGAAACGTTTGTCATGATTGGAGACTTTATGTAGAGTGCTAATTCAATCATGCAAAGGAAAGCTGACTTATAAAAACCAGCAGGTTAAAGGAAATAAAAAGTAGTATCAACACATCTGTCAGCAACTCTTCAGTCTAAAACACAAAAACACACAACAAAGTTGCAAAGACTTTTCTGAAGAGTTAAGAAAATTTTAAAAATAGTTTTGGAGCAATTTAGGCTAAGAAAAATAAATCTGTGTAAGACACATATACAACACTATGGAACTGTTCCTTTCCAGAAATGTTATTCTATATATTAGTAGTTTATATATTCAGATGAATATAACTCTGTGATACTCTCAGAACTCTCAAAGATTTAAGAGGATCATGAGGCGATAGGATTATCTTATCACACACCATTCTAGTCCAATGAAAGAAGGTAAATGAAAGACAGTCAATTCTACTGACTCAAAAAATAATTTTATACAAAGTAATCTTCTTTCATAAAAGACAGATTTATGCTTAATTAAAAACACTAGGCATTTATGTGGCCATTATCTCAATACAAGTTTAATAAATTGCTTGCAAAAGCAGCTAACTAGTACCCAGTTCAGTTGACTAGAAAGAAACAAGTTCAGTATGAAACATTACTAGAAGAAAATTAATCAAGTCCACAGAGGATGCAAGGAAGAAAAAAAGATACTATACAAATTTACAATTTACAATTGAAACTATAATATATAAATATTTTGAATAATTATGATAAACATACCAGGAAAATACAAATTCTGCAAAGTTAAAAATCTTGTTTCAATCATTAAGAAAAAACATGTCAGCCAAAATACTTCTTTTTCACATGTCATTTATTAATTGACTGATTCTTGGTCATTGTTGTGATACACTAAAGAATAAGATAACATACCAGAGGGACAGGATGCCTTTCAGAGGGACCTGGACAAGCTTGAGAATTGGGCCTGTGTGAACCTCATGAGGTTCAACAAGGCAAAGTGCAGGGTCCTGCTCCTGAGTCAGGACAAGCCCTGGTATCAATATAGGCTGGCAAATGAGAGCAGCCCTTGTAGAGGATGGTTTGGGGGTACTGGTAGACCAAAAGCTGGATATGAGCCAGCAGTGTGGACTTGCAGCCCAGAAGTCAACCACATCCTAGGTAATAACAAAAGAATTGTGTCTAGCAGTTCAAGGGAGGTGATTCTGCCACTCTGCTCTGGTGAGACCTCACCTGAAGTACTGTGTCCAGATTTCGAGTTCTCAGCATAAGAAGGACATGCACCTGTTGGAGCGAGTCCATAGGAGGGACACAAAAATGATCACAGGGCTGGAACACCTCTCCTATGAAGAAAGGCTGAGAGAGTTGGGGTTGTTCATTCTGAAGTAAAGGCTCCAGGGAGACCTTTTTGCAACCTTTCAACAATTAAAGGAGTCCTATAAGAAAGATGGGGACAATCATTTTAGGAGGGCCTGTTGCAACAGGACAAGGTGAAATGTTTTTAAACTAAAAGAAGGTAGATTTAAACTAGATTTAAGGAAGACATTTTTATGACAAGGATGGAAAAATACTGAAGCATGTTGTCCAGAGAGACTGGAGATGCTGCATCTCTGGAAATGTTACAGGTCAGGTTGGATAGGGCTCTCAGCAACCTGGTCTAAGTGAAGATGTCCCTGCTCACTGTAGGGGGGTTGTCCCTTGAAAACTGAACTATTCTATGACTCCAAGAAACCATTTATAAATTCATGTCACTAAGTGGTACTACATATGTTTATATAACAGTAACAGAAAGCAAAATAAGAATTTTTAATCATAAAACACCAATATGATTGAAATCTATAGCAGACTGACACGGTCAATATTAAAATTACCTAAAAAAAAAAATAATAATTGAATATAAAAATATAGATACCTAACCCAAAGGTACTGAAAACAGTTTTCAAATAATATTCAACTGACAAATAAAGAACTAAATAATGAATACTCAATGTTAATTTCAATAAAATGGTCATAACTTCATTATATATTTCATATATAAAGTGACAATGACAAACCTTCTTTGAAGTCAACATTTGATAACAAACATGTCAAAGTATCAAAGAAATTTCTCATAAAACAGAAATTAATCCATATCTTTCTTATCTACTTAATGTTTGAATGTAAAACCTAAGCTTTTTGAATTGGTGATACGCAAAATTGTGCAGTCAAGTTTACACATTTCAATTCATTAAAAGCTTACTATCCAATATTTAATCATAATCAAGTAATCCCTTTTGAGGAGCAAAGTGGGGAGTTTGTTGTTGTTTTGTTTTCTGTGTGGGTTTTTTTTATTAAACACATTTGCCTACACTTACCTGCAAGAAAAAAAAAAAAAAACAACAAAAACCCACAAACCACAAAAACCCCACAAAAATTTATTCTGATAACAGATATATTGGATGGACAGTAAGTAACAAGTAGGAGATATTGTGCAGACAAGATTTTTGGTAAGAGGTACTGTATAAAATACAAAATAATGTATATTTTAACATTTTAAGCAAAAGCTTTGAGAAACAAAAAATAAAACTATAAGGCAGTAAATTACCCTAAAAATTCCTCTTGGGATTAATTATTTACTTAATTTCATCAACATGTCAGCTTGCTACAAAACTTTATGATCAAAGTAGTCATTTAATGTCTCATAAGACTAAAATATCTTTAATGAAGGCTAGTAAAGAAGCACTCTATCCCAAGCCATAGAAGTACTAAAAGTGAGAAAACAGATTAGTAAGTGAAAGTAAACCATTTTTCTGAGAAAATGTACTGCAAAGTACATTTAACTAAAACTACTACAGTAAAGATTTAGTCCAAGGAAGAATCACAGAATTGTTAAGGCTGGAATTGACCTGAGAGATCATCAAGTCCAGCCTATGACCTAGCACCCCAATATGTAGTTAGGCCATGTCACTAACTGCCTCATCCAAGCTTTCCTTAAACACCTTCAGGGATGGCAACTCCACCATTCCCCTGGGCAGCTCATTCCAGTGCCTAATCACCTTTTCTGTAAGGAAGTGCTTCCTAATGTCCAACCTAAACCTGCCCTGGTGAAGCTTCAGGCCATGCCCTCTTGTCCTGTCAACTGGTTGTCTGGGAGAAAACCCTGACCTGCATCTGACTACAACTTCCTTTCAGGTAGTTGTAGAGAGTGATGAGGTCCCCCTGAGTCTCCTCTTGTTCAGGCTGAACCACCCCAGCTCCCTCAGTTTCTCCTGGTAAGACTTTCCCTACAGTCACTTCACCATCCTCATCACTTTCCTCTGGACCCACTCCAGCACCTCAATGTCCTTCTTGAAGTGAGGGGCCCAGAACTGCACACAGTACTCTAGGTGAGGCCTCACCAGTACCAAGTACAGAAGGAGAATTACATCTGTAGACCTGCTGGCCACACTATTCCTGATACAAGATCCCATTGGCCTTCTGTGCTGCCTGGGCACCCTGCTGACTCATCTTCAGCTAGTTATCAACCAGTACTCCCAGGTCCCTCTCTGTCTTGTCTGCTCTCCTGCCACTCATGCCCCAATCTTATAGTGCTGCATAGTGTTATTGTGGCCAAAGTGCAGGACCCTGCACTTGGTCTTGTTGAACAGCATGCCATTGGCCTCAGCCCATCCACTCAGTCTGTCCAGGTCCCTCTGCAGCATCTCTCTTCCCTCAAGCAGATCAACACCACCTCCAACTTAGTATCATCATCACTAAGTTGTGAAGTTGCAGATAGAGTAAAAATTCTATCTATAAATAAAAGTTAAATCCTTGAAAAGCACTTATTAATACAAAAAATTATAGAAGTTATAAAAGTGAATACGACTCCCAAGTGACAGATGACTTCTGTTTTTGTGCAGACTTTGTTTACCTGTACTGTTGTCAAAGACATTTTGCTTTATTGATAAGGTGATGTCCTTCTGTCTGCATGGTGAACTTTAATTGCAGTGATTTTTTTCAGTGACAGTGAAGTCAAAATAATAAGATGACAGCCATTTGCAATACACTATCATCAGAGAGGATAGCACCCTTCTGGATACTAAAGAGGATACATCATGCAGGAGAGAGATTAAACAAAGTACGTATTTAATATAGTTTTCTGAATTCCAATAATCAAATAAGATAAAAAATGGACAGATTTCAGAAAGAAACTATAAGAACTCAAGTTTCAATTGTATTGTATTAAAGGCTGAATTAAATGATAAAAATATTTTCTTCTGATTTTATATGCTAAGCATGCAGGACTGTAAACAAAGTATTTTCTCATCATAACTCACTAAGCTGCATCATTTATATAATACACAGCAAGTATACTAACTCCAAGGATCTTATTCTTTAGGGATGTTATAACAGTTTTTCCTTTACATATTTTCATGTGTAGAACTTGCAAGATTTATCTGCACTTGTTTTTTAATTCATTATTTGTATCACAAACTTAAAGCTTCCCTACAAAATAAAAGATTTTGAATTACATTTCTAAATTTTGAATTTATATTGCAGCTCTAGAAACTTGTGTTAGTGTTTATAATGAAAAACCAATTATTCTATACAAATGTGGGCATTGACAAAAATTTACTGATGGATTTTTTTTTTTAATTTGGTTATCTCAATGTATATGTTTTTTCAGATTTGGACAATAAATACTTTAATTATTCCTGTGAGCTGTATTGTATTTCACAGACTCATGGAATGGTTTGGATTGGAATGGATCTTTAAAGTTTGGTTATCAAGTCTAACCCCCTTGCTAATTAGAAAGATACCAGAAATTACAACAATACATTATACGTTTCCAATTATTCTGGTTTTTTTTTTAATGGATAGTTATCAAACAAATGGATTGTTCATTAACACTTTCAACATATAGATTATATACCATATTCAAGAATCTAGAACTTTTGTATTACTATCAATATGTAGAAAAGCAAAACAAAACAAAACAGTGGAAGCCCTGATGACGAGAAGAGGAAAACCATCTTCAAAAATTTGCCACTGTTAGAGAAATCTAATCATTAGCTTTGTTCACCAGGGATACTGGAGTTAAAAGGCTGCCTTATCCAATTAGCATTTATGTCAGATGTAAGGAATACACAATAGACTTACACAGTTGGCAGCCAAATTCAAGTGAGACATGTGAAACAATGCACTACTCACAATCAATCAAAACAATGTAATATATTAGACATCTCACTAGACATTTAAGCCAGAATATTCTAATAGAAGAAACTACAGACAGATACAAGAAAACGCCAAAAACATCTTCTTCCACTATACTCTATGCAATAGAAATTAATTAGAAATATCTCTATTTTACATATTTTAAGATATTTCATGAAAGATCCCTAGTATGGCCTTATAGATCATGAAACATGTAGTCATATCTATGTTTTGATATATCACAGCCTGAAGAACTCAAGTAATAGTTGTTCTTTCCGGCAGCTTCACTCCTCATTTTGTCAAGCTCCTAAATAAAATAGTTTTATTTATTCCTCCATATTTTTCTCTCAACTTTGGCCAGACTAAATTAATTCAGCTATATCCCAAGAGATATGAAATATGAAAGAATATGAAAGCATTAAACTGTTACAACACTGCAGACTGTATTAACCTATATTTCAGCTGAACTGAATCATACTGTAAATAATGATACATGAAGAATATCAAAGACATTGTTAGGTCTTACCATAATGGAAAACAAAACATCATTTTCTCATGATGTATTTTAAAATTTCAAATGACCATGGGGGGGTAAGGAAAAAAAAAGAAACCAAACATCTCCAACAAATACATTTTCCTACACTGATGACTCGATGTTCATAAGTACAAACAGGTTAATTTACATTTTATAAAAAGCAATGCCAAGACATTTTATGCTTATAAACTACAATTAACAATACAAGAGAAAGTTGCAGTAAAAATTTGCTGGTCTTAGGATGACAAGAACATATGTCTGAAAGCCAGTGAGCTGTGTTCCAATTTTATATCAGGTATAGCAGAATTAACAAAAAAAAAAAATTGAGTATTTTCTATAACTTCTAAGTCTTCCGTTAAAAACAGACTTTTAAAGTACCCGATTACCCACTGGAGGAAATGATATGGTTTACATTACTTAAAAGGTTAGAAGCACACTGGCATTTTTATCTATGTACCTGTGAAAATTTATTCTAGCTTGAAATGTCAAAATATACGTTTGTAAGTAAAAGCTTCCTACTAAAGGATACAACTGTTGGGAAGTTATTTTTATATCTGCAAATTCACAATAGTAGTGGCAGCACGGCAGCAGACTAACACAGCAGACACTTCTGGTAAGAATTTAATTTGTGTTGAAACTAAAATCACTATTTCAAAATGGTAATACTGAATGAGTGAACATTTATTTTTATGTATCTAAATATATGTAATTCTAAGTAAAAAAAATACCTCATTTACCACAGTGAATTCATCAACAGTAGAAATGGAAAAGTTGCTTTTGATCTATTTCAAAAGACAGCTCAATTAAATTTCTTTATGATAAAAAACAAGCAATAATAATGATGCAAATAAATGTTAAATACTTCATCTATTCCTTGTTAGATTAGTGAATGAAAGCAATAACTTTTGCTGACTACATTCATTGAACTAATAATGAAATTGTTCCTTTAAAACAAAGACTTTTTGTCCTTCCATATGATTCTGAAATAAAAGCTTTGTAAAGGAACCAAATATTTTAGAAAATAATAAAGTGCAATTACTAGTCAACTAAGAGAAAAAAAAAGCAAATGTAACTGCTTACCAAGATGGTGGTAACAATTAAAGAGCGATTGGACAGTGAATCTGTGATGTTTGCTGGTTTTCCTTTTTGATTCTCTGTCATGTTAAGGCCACTTAATGGATCCCAAGTTCCAACCTATAAAACAGTAAATTACTGTATAATTTGTCTACTAGTTACATTTCAGTATCTAGAAAAGTGCACTGTAAGGAAAAGGAAATTGCTGCAGGAAAAAAACCAAAGCAAACAAACCAACAAACAAGCAAACAGAATTATTGTTAATATTTATTATTAAACCCTGTTCCATTACTCTGTCATTACATTTAAAGTCTGCTTATTTAAAAAATGATTCAGAATATCTCAGTGTATTTCAAGAAGTGTGACATTAAGTGGAAAATGATGCACAGAATGTCTAAAGCTACCCTGTATACTTAATTTTCCATTTAACTTCTTCAAGATAAACCAATCTGAAGATTACTTAGGTGGAAATACATTTGCAGAGCAGATAGTACTGTCTCTACAGAGGGCTTTACCATTTTCTATAATCAGCCAGAACAGCAGAGCAAAAAGATGTTTGGGGAAAATATAATGGAGAAGACTAAAATTAAATTAAGTGTAATAACAGTTTTACAGATAAATGCTCTATATGTAGCTCTTGATATATCTTGAAATATTTCTTTCAGCAAAGTCAACAGGAGTTTTGTCTAACTGTGGAGTTCCAGAGTTAATTAAGGCTTTAAGGTTCAGGTTAGAACAGTCTCATGTGTTAAGTAATAAACAATGGGGTTTATTATTACATCATATATCTGTAATTTCATCATTATAAATTTGAAATAGACAAGCAGTAAATACAATCATCCATTTTTAGATATCAGAATGCTTGTATTACTCTATTAGCTAAAAAAAAAAATAAATAAAAGAAATAACGCAACCCAAAGCAACCCACAAATATTTCTTTATGGTTTTAGACAGGATTTAAAATATAATTTCAAATACTAATCAATATACATAAGGTAAAGACCTTTTAAACCAAATCTATACAGAAATTTAAAAATTCTGTGAGGTCTGATTGCAAATTTATATTTATATATGTATATATGAACACACTTTTTTTAATTTTTATTTTTTATTTTTCAAAGAATCCTGAGCAACTGTTCATGTATTTTAAAGTGATAAAGACGTTTTTTGCATGGTCTTTGTTAGTGAGCTTGAACTCAATGACTTTACACCAAAGATTTTGATATACTAGTTATATATATAGTTCCCAAATCATACAAACATCTCAAATCTAAGAAAATTGTACATAAACTTATATTTGTTTAAGCACAGTGTTTTAATTTTCAAGTAGTCAGTTGAACAGAGTAGAATTTATTATGTGCTTTCATTAGAAATGTTTGCGTCAAAAATGTAGAAAAAGTAAATTAAGGTACTCTACTACATATACACCTTCAGTTCAAAGAACTTACCATTGACTTCTACCATATTAAAATAATTTCCAATAAACATTCCTACAATGTGAAATAAACTAATACATCTTAGAGGCATGTTCACCCAGTAAACAGTCACAGGGAGGCTGTCAAGTCCTCAAGCTCCTATGCTTCCATTCAAGTCCCCTAAATGGTCACACAATTCACAAGTGAGTATACCAATTTGAACATTTTAACAATTATTGTCCATAGCACAGGATGCAAAAGAGGAGCTCCTGTAATGCTGAAATTGTGCTCTGCAGTGAGACAAAGAATCTCTATGATAAAAATTATTCACTTAGTTGAGGATCATATTTTCAAGTTGAAACAAATCCAGCAAGAGCTAAGAGAAGATGCAGCATCAAATATCGTAAACTAGTCTGCTTATGGTATTTGGGGTGCTTGTCAAATACAACAAATAGTTTCCCAACCTCATTTGTGTGATTTAAAACTTGCATCCAAGCTTTAACCTCTGTAACTATTAGGTAGCTATAAGGTACTGCAAACTCTTTTTTATGATAGGTGCTGGCTTTTTTCCCCAGGTCATTAATAAAGTTAGCAAATAAAACAACACTGATATGCTGGACAATGAATTACAACTCATTTTGTGTCGCTTATGTTCATCTTGGGTGTAGGTTTCTGAGCAAGATGTCATGCCAGTTGTTAACGTCCCTACTCAAGAATGGTGTCAAATGGTATGAAATTCAGGTACTTGTTATGTCCCTGAAGTACAAAATATTTTTCCTCATAACATAGCTGCAGTGTAAATACTGATTGATTGTAATTTAAATGAGAATTTGCTTATTATACAAGAATGCCAAAGTTTGGAATTTTCACTATGCTTAATCATTAATAGTTTCAGTGTGTCCAGAGTAACTGTTAGCAAATTTTATTGTACACTAGCAAGGCTCCAATCATCTATTAGTTTTGACATTTTCAACTTAGAAGTAGTTATCATTTCTGTCAGACAATTTTTATTTGAAATGCATAATTCTTATAGATAGATGCTTGATCTGAGATCACACATGGCATCTTTTTTAAACCAATGAGAAAATTTTATATTATCAATGACTTTGGCAATCATTACACTTAAAATATGTTTAGGGTCTTGGGTCATTTCCACCTATACTAACCAGCTAACAATACAAGACATTTTATTTTCCAAAATCTCAAAAATATAGATCCTCTGTAAATACTTCACAATACCTCTTTTTCCCCTCCCCTACATTAATATTTTTCTCCTCCAGTTCACTCATTTTATTGCAAAAGCCTTACAGATTTATAGATTACATCTGAAATTGTTGGGTTGAACTGTTGTCCTTCACACAAGAAAACATTCCCCCATATTTGGAAAGCTGTGACATTAAATAATAGCTATTTACAGTATGGAAACATGACACATATAAGATGGCACAGGATACTATTCAGGAACTCTAACTGCTTAGATGCAGAGGCTTGGCAAGAAGGTGGTTTGGGAATAACATTGGCAATATATAAGATAAGGACAAAGATGTGGAAAGGCTTCTGAAGAAAGAAGATAAAGCACAAGTGGGCAGGGATTAGGAAATGGTAGGGGAAGAGGAAGGAAAGTGAGACTGGGGAAAGGGGAAGGGAGACAAGGAGAGAGTAGAAGAAAACAGGAGGGAGAATGTGATGTAGAAACATGAAATACACATGTGGAACCAGGGAAGGAGGGGACTGAGATATGGGAGAGGAATTAATCACATTTTTAACAAAAGACAATCTTGTGGGAGAAAAAAACTTTGAGACAGCCCTTTTAAATGAAAGGACTAGCTAAAATATACTCTCTGTACTAGGCAGTGTCCTGCTTTAGAGTTTAGTGATTTACTCTGGATTCAAGATGTGAAGTTTATTCATTCAGAATAACCAAGATTTCTTCAAACAAAAACATTTGTCAGAATTGATTTCTCTCAGTAAAGTGCCCTATTCATTCCAAATATTTACTTAGAAATTAATTCTCATGTGCACACACCTTAGTTTTCCTTTTCTTAATCTCCTGTCACTAAATATTACAAAAACTTTTCTGCTTTTGCATATATATATATCTATATCTATATATATCATTGAATATGTACAGCATTCCTCATAGTTCTGTGTTCTAATGCACGGTAACTAATTCTTATTCTTCTTTCCAAAAACTGTCAACACAATATAATGTTTAGAGAACACTGTACATAACAGCTAAACACAAACTACAAGACAAATAAAAATTGTAAAACCTTTCTCTGCTTATCACAACAATGTGATGCACTGCAGCTTCCTGAATGGCATGTCTTTGGCAGGGTTCTTGAAGAAGAGAGGGAAGATCTGATTTCAAATGCAAAAAGGTCAAATGCATGTGCTTCCCAAGGTCTTAGTTCAAATATAAACAATTCTAAGACACATAAAAAAGGAATTTCTTAATCCTTTGATATTTCACTCCATCTCTGTACAAGAAAAATTAATGGGATAAGACAAATATGTAAGGCTACTATTCTTAATAACACATACAGATAGAAAATTTGTATTCCAAGAAGAGAATGGAAGTTCTCTCTTGAAACACACACAAAAAAGTGCCAAAGTTAATTTTATTATTTATTTTATGCTACTTTATTTCATTCTATTTGATGTAGTTCTTCCTGAATTAGTAATATGCAAAGAAAATACAAATATACATACACAAAAATTGACACATGACAATAGGAAATCACAACCCAAATCAAACTCAAGAGGGATAGAAGACAAATTATATCAATGCATTACTCCAGGCCCAGCTATTCACTCTTTAGATATCAAGATAGTAGCTTTTACTGGAACACTGTGAAATCAGATATCAGGTTGAGAACAAGTATATTGTTTCATGCAACACATGAAAATTAGAAAGGCCAAAGCCCAAATGGAATTTAATCTGGCTCCTGCCAAAAATAATAAAAAAGTGTTTCTATAAATACTTTAACAGCAAAAGGAGGACTAAGGATTAAGACTCTATTTGATGTGGGGTAAAATACAACAATCAAGGATGAGGAAAAGGCTGAAGTACTGAGTGCCTTCTTTTCCTCAGCCTTTAATAGTAAGACCAGTTGTGCTCCAAGTGCCCAGCCCCCTGATCTAGAAGACAGAGATGAGGAACAGAATGAAGCCCCATAATCAAAGAGAAAATGGTTGGTAATGTACTATGCCATTTAAGCAGACAGAAATCTATGGGTCAGATAGGATCTGCAGCTCTGCAGGTCCCTTTCATGTTCTATTATGATTCTATGATCACCATCCCTGGAGGTATTTAAAGAAGTGTAGATGTGGTGCTTAGATACGTGGTTTAGTGGTGACCTGGCAGTGCTGGGTTAACAGCTGGGCTTGATGATCTTAAAAATATCTTCCAAACAAAACATTTCTATGATTCAATATAATGTTATTGAAAATACTACTAGTTTTAGGGATGGGGTTTTGCTTTGTTTCTCATTACTTTGGAGACAAACATCTTACATACCTTTTCAAGACCTTCTTCCTTGAGACTAATAACATCTAAATCAAAATCTGTCCTTAAGCCATTGGTTTTGTTGAAAGTTATCCTGCCTGTGAGGCCTTCCCAATGGGCCTATGGAGAAAGAAAAAACAATTTGTAGAGATAAATACCTCTTTATTTCGCCCCAAAAGAGCAACGTTCACTTTGCCAAAATAGGAACATTAATTATTTATTCCAACTAAATAATTCACCTTGTGGCTGATTTTTTTTCCAATATTTTTTGTTCACATTTGTTAATTAAAACAAACAGTTCCTCAGTCTTTACAGATAATTTTTTAAACAACTATCCATGTTATCCAATGATTTTCTCACTAAAGGAAATAAGTCTGTTTTGCTTTCATTCCTCCAACATTCATGCATGCTTTCCCCTTTTGCTTCCCTACATGCCTACTCCCTCCCTCACCCAAGCCTCGACCTCTTTCATTAATGATGGATTTCATTTTTCTGTAATAAAATTTCATTCAAATAAAGCTTGCTTTTGCAAGATGCCGAGTCCCCTGAAACCATATTGAGACAGCAAAAATTGAGGTCACTAAGCCAGTCTTCCAGAGCTGATTTCTTACTTTTAATAAAGTGCAATATCCTCACTTTTTTTATAACGTAAAGTCTACCTATTTCTAAAACTGCACTAAAGTAGAGGAGAGAATGTTGAAAACAAAATTATCATCCTGAAAGAATACAGTATTAAAAACAGGATTATATTCCGTTGCAAATAGTTATCCTTATCACAGTATTTTGCATATCTAGAATAAGAAATATTATATTAGGAATTAGAGTACAGCACCTTTAGCACCTTAAATCTCCCCCTAAATATCTACAAACAAAACATTAATTTTTTTTTAGAATGTAGTTATTTCACACTTCATGTTTCTTTGTTCCAAGTAATACCTCAGGAATACCTCACTTTCAAATAAAAATACCGTCTTGCATGCTAAATTCTTTACACATAACAAGCTGAGAGACTCCCATGTACTAAAATAATAAAAGCAGAATTCAAATAGAGTAGAAACAAAAGAAAATGGGAATTGGGAGAAAGGAAAGCAATGAAGCAGGCCACACGATTAGTGACTTACCTCCTTAATGAGACTCATGAAGCGGGTCCCAAAGCGCCATGGTTTGTGGCGGTTACACTGTAGTGAACTCACAGTCATCTGTGGGAACTGCTGGACAGCCACTGACACTACATGAACTGCATCATACATTAGTGCTGCATCCGTCTGAAATTAGAATGAAATCAGAAACATGAACACACACACAAAAAAAAAATGTGTGACAGAGCTACAGTGAGAGAAGGAAGCAAAAAAATTGGCTCTGCTCTTTATGTTAAAAGGAGGAAACTAACTGCTTGTATGTGTAGCACTGTAAAATGCAGCCTTATTTCCATCCTATGTAAGATGTGTCAGGATCTTCAGTATCAGCCTCTTTAGTGCTTAAATAAGGGCCAAGTACCAACTTTTCAGGATCCCAGGAGAACACTGATGTCTATGATGACTCAAGTTACTTTTAATAAAACAGTGCATTAAGGAAGCTATATAAATCACCATATGGATGCTTGATTCGAGTCGATTATTTCCAGGAGTGAGGCAAAAGAAAAAAAAAAAAGAAAATGTTTGCAAAGTATCAAAACCTTATCTATGAGGAAAAGTGCACAGGCTAAGGAAATAATGTTTTTCTGTTTTGAAAGTACAGATCAGTACAGTCCTAAATGTACATAATTGATTCATTAATTATTTTTTAATGGATATCAGTTTAAATCCTTAGGACAGAACTAACCAGCATCTTCTACAAATCAAAGACAAATTAGAATTGCATTAAAGTGCACACTCATTTTAATAGTTTTCATGTTCCATCTTCTGTAAGTAGGCTGTTTAGATCTGCTATAAGCGAACTAATATTGTATCAGTAAAGCACAGAGATGGCCTCTCAGCACACACTGTCATGTTGAACAAGAAACTGACATCTCTCTCCTGTTCTATTTGATAAACAGAGGCAAGCCTTGGAACCAAAAGCCAGAGAGGACCTTAGATTCAGCTGGTGAAAATGAATGCTATACCATCTGCTCAGCATACCTTAGAGAAAAAGGACCTATTTCCCCTTCTCATTCACATAATTAGTGAGCTGTGAAATTAGTTCTTTAATGGATAGGAAACCTGGAGATTATTGCACTTGTCACAATACAATACAATGCAATACAAAATGAGCTTATATAGTGTCTTTCATGCAAATGCATCCCAAGGCTTTTTACAATAAAACCAACCATAAAAATGCAAAAATGTTCTGCCATTATAGCCCATAAGCTACTGTTAAAGAGGAAAATATGCATTTACATTTAAATGGCTCTCCCAAGGAGAGACTTCAAGATTCAAACAGAAATAAATCCTAATTTTAAAATAGTCAGTATAATAGGTTTAAATGATCTCAGACGCCAAGTAGTTTATGCAGGAACTCCAAATCTGTCAGAAAATATTTTTGCTGCCAAATTGTTCATTATCTTCAAGGCATTAAAGTGCTTTTAAGGCAAGCTTATATTTGACAAGAAGGCAGTGAAAAAAAAAAACCAAAAACTTGCAATGACATGCTGAGTAAGCATCACACAAAGCTTAATATTCTATAAGCAGCACTTGGCAGAAGTTGGAGTCTAGACAAGAGTTTTTAAAATAAACTACAGAGTTATTATAATGTGTCCAAAACACTAATTTGGCTCAGAAATAGAAACGTAAAACAAAACACTTTATTTCTAAAACTGTAGTCCTTGTACCAATGAAAGAAAATCAAAATTGCTGTGAGACTTTAGCACAAGTAACTCATGAAGAAGCAACCAGAAGTTCAAAAACAGCATTAACTGATTAATTAGATATAGATTTGGACACTGAACTGATAAGACTCATCAGCAGGAATCAAATAGACATGCCAGATGCAGAGTAACATGGCTTTCTGTCAAATCCCATAAACCATTGAGCTGGAAATCTGTAAGATGACAAGACAGTCAACTCCAGTAGAAGCATTTTAAAAAGCTACTGCAGGTTAGAAGTAGCTCAAATTCTGATATATTCTTCATATATAACTGATGACTGCTACTTCACAAGAAATAAATCTAAATCAGAATGTTCTTCTAAATATACACAAACTAATTAATGGCTAGAAGTTGAATGCCCTACTTGATTTTTAGATGCTACAGAGATAAATCACTTACATAGGATAAGATTCCATAATTCACTTTGCATAGAAAGATTAAAGTTAAATAGAGGCTTAAATTTTTTACTGAATAGTCAAGCAGAACCATATACTCAAAATTACACTGGCTTAGTGATTCACTCATCTCTCTCAGTTCAATCATTGATTTTACTGCAAGAGAAATAAACAGCACAGAACTCAGGAAAAGATATACTTGAATTTGTAAGTTGTGTTCTCCTCTTCACTGGTCATTTTACCTGTTCTCTGAGACAGTAGGAACTGATAGCTTTTGACCTATCTCTCCATAGATTAGGCTATCTCTCTCATATATTAGGCTTGATGAATTTTATGTCTCACCACCATATTGCTTTCTCTTCCTTAAATCACACTGTTGGAACTATGCTTATGGTGCAGATAGTACTGTAGGTTACAGTAAAATACTGTTTGGGGACCAGAGAGAAATGTCCCTAATTAAATTTTCTATGATTCTTTATTTAATCTAAATAGAAATGAGCAGTCTGGAAGGTAGAAGAGGTAGAAACTTCAAGAGAAACAACGATTCTTGAATTTCAAATAGAAACTTGCTGCAGTATTTCCATTCACTGGAACACACAATATACAAGAAACTAAGCTTATTGAAAAATGAGATTAGTACAGGTTTAACTTCTGTATACCTGTTAAGAATAATGCTGTATTTCACAAATATATGTTGGTACAGTGTATGTGGTATGGATTGTGGGGTTCTTTTCACAATCCTACTTAGCATTCATGATGACTTTCTTGGTTACTGATAAACTCATCTAAACTACTGCTTACAATACTGTCATTTGTATTTCTACAACTACAAAAGAAAAAAATTACTACAACCACAGAAGCTATAAACATTTTTCATCACATTGAAATAGAATGAGATTGATTTAGGTGATTACAGTGTCAGGTAACAGATGTCTGCGACCACAAGTCTGTTTTTACGTTGACCCTGTCAAGTAACAAGAAAGCTTTTAGCACTCAGAGGTAACAGCTTAATCTGAGATGAGATTTCAATGACAATATATCTTAAATTGAAAGTACCAATCAGTGTTTGATTTTTATCACAAACTCAGCTGGATGATACACATTTCTTCTCAATACTGTTCTGTCATTCCCTTACCTCCTATATTCTGTTTGCCTCTCCTTTTTTACATATGTTTCTATACAATCACTTCAAGTCTAGCTAAATTACTTGCTAAATATCATCTAACAAATTGCATATAAGTACTTTAATCTCACTGGGAAAGGGCTCTGATGGAGTTAGATTCAGTATAAAGAAGGTAGAAAAAGAATCCCCTCTATTATTACAGAGTCCAATATTTTCCCCAAGGTTTCCTCACAGTAAAAGGTGGTCTTTGTCTTCTCAAAGCCATGTGATAAACTCTAGTAAATATGTGCTGTGGTCCTGGTTGACCAGTATTGTAGGGCTGGTTTTAGTTTTGTGGGCTTGGGGCTGGGGCAGAATGTGTCTTTTTACTGGTTTCTAACCTATATAGGCAAAGTTAATACAGAAGAAATGCACTATAACCTGGATCTCAGACAAGAAGAAATCTTCCCCACATCAGGTAAATGATCAACTGCTTTTCTGACAAATTTTCTGCTCCGCGTATGACGTATAAAATGTATATTTCTTAGAAACCTTCAGCATGGCTGGAAGTTTAGACAAGAATTAATTGAAAATCCTGAAAACAAATGAGCTGTTTATGCACTACAGATTCAACTTAAGATCTCAGTCTGTATCTTAAGATCTTCTAAAAAAAAGTAAGAGAAAGGGCTCATAGGCAGACATACAAATAAAATCCAAGCAAGCCAAACAAAGCAGAGGAATCATGTTCTTCATGGCTATATTCAGAATTTTAGTACAGAATAGTTCATTGATGCCATTTGAAACCAGACTCAACAACTCTGATAAATACTTTTGGAATGCTGTGTCTAATTACTAAGAATTAAAACAAAAATTAAAAGACAAGTTCCACATGACATCTAATCATGACTCGTGTTTGCACCTCAATTGTAGAGCAATTTTTTTTATAACATTTGCATTTATCTCCATCAAACTATATGAGGGTTTAATGTATCAATAAAGCACTCTTCTCTGGTTCATATCTCAATACTCCAGAATTATCTCTAAATTGCAAAACTATGTGCTTTATTTTTAGAAACATATTTATCACTCAATCAAGTTTAACATCAAGTTAACATGAAGGACTGATAGGCTAATTTGTTTTTCATGACTGTAAAATGTACACTTCTCAAACAAACAAAAAAATTTAATCTTTTCCTATAACAAATTGTAGCCCTTCATAACCTACAATTAAAAAAAAAAGTTACGTAGGCATGATCTGGAAGAACATTCAATTACTCAAATACAGATTATTAAAACCAGCTTGAAAGCAGGAAATAAAACCCCTCAGATTTTCAATTAAATGTTAAACTAAAGTCAGGTTGTTGGGGTTTGGTTTTTTCAACTCCCAATATATTCAGAGTATTTCTAATCAGCTTTATGAGGGACAGAGATGATACAGTACAGTTAGGAGGGTAAGAACAGTAGCTGTGCTTTCATGACATAGTTTGTATCCAGTAATTTTTAAAGGCAACTTTGTAATTTTCTTTCTAACAGGACAGCTTTTAAGAAAAATAATAGACAGTGAAAATAATAAGAGCTCTTTAGCACTCTAGGTGGTCACCTGTTACTGACTTCTGAGTGTTTTCACTTTCATCACATCTTTGTTTTCTGCCTGTTTTCCCTGAGTTGTTTAGAAGAAAGGAAGTGGAGTCATGGAAATGATGATAATGTACATATATATTTAAAAAAAAAAAAAAAAGCTCAAACTTACTTTTAAAACCCTGTAGTTTCTTTATTATAATTTCTACTATTGCCTGGTCAGACAATTTTAATCTGCAGTTCTGTTAGGACTATGTGATTTTAACAAACAAAACCAAATAAGTGGTAACAATCTTTTTTTTTTTTTTCCCCAAATTCTCATATAGTGTTGTGCCAATAGTGCTGTCATTACACTACTGGAAGCTTGATTCATCATATACCCTTGATAAACTATCTCTAAACTATAGGTACTTTCAAATATACACTAGAGAACAGGAAATTAATATTGAAGAAAGGAATTTTTCTTTAATTTTTTCAGGTCTAATGTTAAGTAAAGAGTGGTTGGAAACCAGGGAAGAAAGGAAAACTACAGAGTACAGAAAAACAAGCAGAGATGCAAAAATTACAAAACTGAAAAAAAATCCTAATAGGAGTAATTTTATTTTACAGACAGAGACTTAAGGTGGATTATATTTAGAAGTCATTAATAATCATTAAAAGAGCTGCTGCACATGATCACCAATGGAAGATATATCAGATGTTGTCTGACAAATGTAGCAGCATGCACAAAAAATTCCAGAGACCCAACTTATTACTACTACTCAAAGAAAACTCTCCTACTCAAGGCAATTATAACGAGTGAATTAAATTAAGAAAAAATGTCTTGCAAAACCAGTTTCTCCCCTCCTTGGGTAATAAAATCTATTGCCCCTGAAATCACTTCACTTAATTCTTACTTGCTAACACATCCCACAAACCCATTTTGCCAAGTGAGATTTAATAAATCTCTTAGCCTGAGATTAAATTTTACTGTTTTATGAACTGTTAAATTGCATTGTATGTTTATTAAAGCCGGTGTTTTCTTACTTCTTGACATATTTCCAACTTCACCCTGAGGTAAAATTAAGCAAACAGCAGAGATATTTTTTTTTCACCCCAAAACTGTGTCCCAACTGGGAACAAGACATGAGCATCAGCAAGGTGTAAACAACGTTCAACTTTTTTTTAGAATCAAATAACTTGTTCACATAAAGGGTTTGTTTTTTTCAAAATATGGTAGCATTTTGTATGAATAATCACCACATTAAGGCATATATGTTTAGATTATTTTTTAACGTTTAGTTGCCTGGTCACTTTTAGAGAGTATTTATAGAGAAATGCATGTGATTTGAAGCAGAGACAAAACAGATCTATGCTATTTTCCCTATCATCAAAAATACAGAGTTTCATATCCAAAAGAAGCAAATTATTTATTTCTTATATTATTGAAAAAAGCCTTAACTTTTTTTCCTACAAAAAGCAGAAGTGGCTGGGTTCTTTTTTTTTAAGTACAATTTTGCCTTACACAGAAAAAATATTTTCTTTTTGTGCCACAATCCACATATTTTTATCTCCAAACCTTAGAGAAATGTCAAAATGAAACATGGAACAATTACAAATTCTAAGAAAATGTCAGACGAACTAATGAATAGAAAAAGCACTCTAAAGTACAATTATTACATTGTCATATTTCTTGCCATTAAATTGTAATTACATAGGAAAGAATATTCATTTTTTATTTACAGAATAAATATATTTCCCAGTCTAAACATTTATAATCTCTGTAATCTAAATAAAATAATCTCAGATAACCATGTAATTTAGTAGAATATTTATGGTGTTTAGAACCTTGAAGTACCTGAAAATAAGTTAGGTGGGCAGCCATTTATTGCACCTTGGTTTTTAAGCCAAACTTTAAGTAAATAAAATGCCATAGATTTATTTTACACCCTGAAGTGCAAAGGAAAAATTTTAATTATGTTTTCTGACAAGGACATGTCATTCTTGTGGAGTAAAAGTTTACATCTCAAGTATGAGGGAAAATTTCAGTTAAAAGAATAAGTAGAAAGTGTCAGAGAATATTATGTACAAATGCATCTTTTGCTTCAATGTTTAAGTTTGACTGGATGAGAGTCTGGTTTCAAAGTCAGTCTCTCTACCCAAGGTTTGATATTTTAATGTAAGGTTAAAATGTGATTGATTTCCTGAACTTTCTGATCAGTTTCTCATTCTCTTATTTTTATATTAACCATCTATTGGACAGGTTACCTGTCACTACCCTGTACAAGTGTTCAGGGTCATTTATCTCTTTTCAATCACAGAAAAAGGAAGAAGTTTCCATTATAAATCATTTGTTCTTTATGTCATCTACATATATCTGGGATACACACTGTAGGAGAAAAAACAAAGAAACAAAAAACCAAACAAAAACAAACACACACATACACACAAATCGGCAAGAAAATAGTCCTAGAATGAAATATTTTTGACTTTTTTTTTCCATTTTTTATTTTTTAGCTAACAAAACCACAGAAAGTGAGTCATAAAACCCTGTAAGTGCCCCACCATGTAATAAACTCAACTAATCCAAGCAGCCAATGGCAGGCAGTGCACTGCTTGCATCAGCAAATGACATCAGACTGCATAAGAACTCACACCTGTCTTCATAATACACAGTAAGGAATGATGTGTTATGTTGTTAGGTCTACATCCATAGTTAAAAACAAATGTAAAATTTCCAGGTGAAAGATACTCCAAAGTACTTTCTCAACCTTTATTGTGAACGTTAGAGATTTTGGTATGTAAGAAAAAATCCATCATGGTTTTAAATATACTTTAAGGACAGATAGCAAAAACCTAATTATTGGGAACAATGGGTCATTATTTGCACTTTGGTAGTCTGTTTTCTTTAATCTGCTCTTCCCTTCAAAAATCAATATGACTGTGATCACTGTATCACCATCAACCACATCCATAATAAATAGCTTCCTGCCACTATTATCTCAGTATTCAAAACTTATCACACCGCATTAAAAGTCCCTCTGCATGAACAATTCATAATTACAGAAAGATCTTACTCAGCATATATACTGAATACCTTTGCACCCATGTGTAGCAAGAAAATACAGCTGACAATGCAAAAGAGAGTCATAAAATTGAAATAATCCATAAACTAAATGCAAAAGTGATGCAAAAATTGAGGAAAACAATGCATTCTGAAGAATGAGTCTCTATATACTACATTTTTGTATCCTGTAAGCATTTCACATTGTTTAAAAATTTCAGAGATATCATACCTACAAACTTTAAAATAAAATGACAATAAAAGTTTAATTTACTTTGAAATGCTAAAAAAACTGTTCTGAGTCTACATAATAATTTGTCTCTGTGTGCTTTTGCCAAGCTGCATTTACATTTTTCTTCCCTCAGATCTAATGATACAGATATTAATAACTTCAGGAAAAAAATATAACACAAAAGCCAAAAACAACAACAACAACAACAAAATACCCCAACATGATTACATGTGTAGTCACTCAAAGTTCACATTAAGCATTGTAAAACATAGCTAGCCCATAAAAGATATATATTTGTTTCAAAACAAACTCCACTCTATGTCAGTCTTCTACAATTCCTTAATTATGTCCTATGTCTCTGTATTAAATAATTTGCTTTTGGATTAACACCTCCTTAAAATCATTAAAGTAAAAGGTATTAAAAGAGAACAGTGACCTGTGATTTAGAAAACCAATCTTTTGTTTAGATCTAGAAAGTAGCTATTTTATGGTTGGTGTTTTTTCTTTTAGTTTTGAAAGCATATCCTCTTTTAGATTCTTTTTTTTTTTTTGGTCATTTTTGTATAAACTTAGTCAACTCATATGTTATATGCAGATCACAGCATAGACAAATTACAGAAAAGCAAAATGACCTTGTAACATTGAATTTTCTCTCATTTGCAATTGTGCATCCACCAACTACATTTCACTGTGTGATTGTTTTTTGTTTCAATGAAGTTCTCCATTCATTAGGCCTTGTTTCTGAATAAACTTTTTAGCATGTTGTGTTGCTAGTTGGATAATAATTGGATTCTCATAAATTGTTGTGTGGAGGTTCACCATCAGAGTAGACACAGAATTAAATGCATTCAGACATACTTGCATTAGACACATTTTGTTTTGATTAAAATCTGCTTACACTAAGTGAATTTATTCAATGAATAGAGAGCTGAGTTCTAATTTGTGACACTACTTTTCCAGGTTATCTTCTAAAAATGCCTTCAATCTTAGACTGGCTATTATTCTAATATATCAGTCCACAAAAATATACCTAATTTAAGTACAGCTTCAAATCGTGGTTTCCAATAAATCTGTGTAACTTTTAATGGGAACCTCAATAGCTAATGCTAAGAGGTATCTTGACACTGAAAACTTAATTGGCATTTTAGATTATTTGAAATCCCCAAATACCAAATCAAACAGAAGCTCAAAGTTTAAAGAAAATAAGGATAGAGAAATAAAGTAAGGAAAAATAAAAAGTATATAGGTGCTTTTATGCATATGAAATTTTCAGAACTTAGAAGTCACTTTTAATAATTCAGTGCTAGAAGAAATACAGGTTTACTAATAAGAACACCTCAGTATAATTTTGCTATCATGTTAGCTATAGCTGCTATTTCAGTAAATATAAGAACCTACCAAAATTTTCTTAGTGATCACTTTTAATGTAAATTTTTTTTAATGTAAATTTGGATATACTAAGATGTAAATTTTAATGCAAATTTGCATCTTGGTATATCCAATAAGTTTTGTAGGAAAATACAGAATCCAAATTCACCCAGTGATCCTTAAGACAAATTTTGGAACTCTCTCTCTAAACATAGTTCACTCTCAAAAGGATATTTATATCATAAAACCAAGTGATAGTATATAATTATCACAATTACTAAACCAAAAATAGGAATTGAAACTGAATATATTTCCATCTTTTTCAATACCCCATCAGGACTCTATCCATAGCAGTCAAATTTATGCACTATATCTAATTCTACATTTAAAAATAAAAATGTCTCCAAGCTGAGGAGGAAGTTTGAACGTTTTTCTTCTCTTTTTGCATACATTTGACTAAGCTGATGAGAATTTATTTTTCCTGAAGTGTACAAATACATCTTAACTATGCATTAGCAAGACATAAAACCACAATTTTCGTGGTTTGTTTTTTTTTTTGAGCTGTTGATCCCTTTTATTTCAGAAGTTTTTCCATATCTAAAAATTGCAGACTGCATATGAAAGGAAGAAGGGAGACTACTGACAAGCTGACAAGCTATAGAGCAAGAAAAAATGGCCTGAAATTGAACCAGGGGAGGTTCAGGGTGGATATTAGGAAGAATTTATTTACTGAAGGGCTGTCAAGCATTGCAATAACCTGCCCAGGGAGGTGGTGGAGTCACCATTGAAGAGTTTAAGAGCTATGTAGATGTTGAGCTTAGGGACATAGCTTAGTGGTTTTTGACAGGACTAGGACTAAGGTTGGACTATATTATCTTGAAGGCCTCTTCCAGCCAAAATGGTTCTATAAGAGGAAGAAAACACAGGAAATGCACAAATATATTCTGCATTAACCTCAGTGCACATGGATTTCTAGTTTTCTTTTTCACACTCGCAAACAGTTCTGCTGACCATAAAGACTTTGACAGATAAACTAGAAGGAAAAATAGGTAGGTAAGTGTGGTAAGTTTCATCAGTTATTCCAGGTCTTTAGACTCTGACACTTCTGTAGATTTTCTGAATGTTCGAAGAGAGACCAGTAAAAGGATCACTGACATAATTCCTTTTGTATAAAAGTACAACTATTCATCTGCACTAATAAGAAAATTTCATAGAATTCTATTCATTTTTACGTCTTCAAAGATATTATGATGAAAAAAAATAGTGTTCATAGCTTTAACTACACAAGTTTTCAGTTTGCTGCTATCACTCATCTCTTTTCTGTGCATTCTGATCCTGAAGATGTCTCAGTTTAGCTTCCAAGAATTCCAGGGACCAGGCCAGAAAATCTTGTGCTGTCTTTGAGTTTATTCTATTTCACCATTATTCTGAACATATTAATCTTATATTCACTTCATCTCAAATTCCAGGGTGCAATTCCTGACCCTGTTTACTCAAAGAAAGAAAAAAATCCACCTCTGACCTAGAACAAAAAAATAAAAAATCTTTCTGCCCTGAAAAGATGGCAGCTACTACTTTTAAAGTATGAGGAAATGAAAAATCATAAATGAAGCATTTTCAGCTACACAGATATGAAGAAGAAGGGAGAAGCAGCATGTATATGTCATTTATTTATGGTAGATAATAGCTTTTTATAGTGGTCAATAGAGGGTTGGGTTGAAAGCCATTTGTCAGACTGTACACTTGCAGACAAACTGGAGATGGGAATAGTTGCCTTTGGCTCTAACTGTTAAAAACAGCCATCAATCTTCATCTAAGTCTTCAAGGAGCTGCTCTAGGTGAGCAATCGATACTGCATTTGCCACAATACCTCATTTAATTATTTTCATCCTAAATATCCTGTCAGCAGGGGGAAAGTCTCCCTGATTTTAATTAATTTTGAGATCATTGATTCTTTGCCTTTTCCTTTCCTGTGGTTCCACAGGCAGACACAAATGCACAGACACACTCTTTTAGCCTGCAGGCTGGGTAAGATATATGACAAGTCCTGCATATTACTGAAGTATACCTAGATGGCATGCAGCTTTACTTTTAAATCTTTAACCATCAACTGCTGCAAATGAGCCTCTGGCACCTAAACATAGTTGGGGGAAAAGAGTAAATTGAAAACCATGTTTACTGAATAGTTTTCAATTAAAGAGTCCTTAAATCAATAGGCAGTAGGATATCACAACCATAAGACTGCTATAAGTTACCAGAAAAACACAGGCAGAAAATGGAAGTCAGAGAACCAGAAAACACAGTAAAAACTGTTAACTTATATTACATTTTAAAAGTAAATACAAATCTTTGGACATATTTAACACTTAAAATGAAAATGTATTAGATCCTAGAGTGCTTTTTTTTTTTTTGTCACATTTCCTCTGTTAAAAGAAACAAAACACAATGCAAATCCTTTACTAAGGAGACTCGAAAATTTGAAAAAGACAAGATCTTGACAAAAGTGCAAGAGAAAAGGTCTAGTCTAGATACCCTAAGTGAATGATGCATCTTACACATGAGAAACCTTGCTTTCCATTCTGGGGGAAAAATGTTCATCCCTGCACTGTAAATTGGTCAGTTGGCTGCTCTCAGGGTCCCCAACAAGAGCCTGGGAATCAGGAAATTGAACTCAGACACAAATCCACTTTTCCTCTTAGAAGAGCATCAGTGCTTCTATCTAAAAAGATATGTCATTGAGGTGAAACAATATTTTTAACAAAAGAAAAAATGGTTTTGATACTTTTTCTGTGCTTAGAGAGAGCTCTATTAGGGATAGTAATGGATAAGTGGTGCTTTAAGAAAGAGCAATTTTTTTTAAAATAAAAGCTAATAGCTGCACAGTTTGATAACTGGTGATTGAATCATCAAATATTAATTTTAATTAAATGTATAACTATGTAGTCTGATTTGAGACACATACCTTTTCAGGAAAAGGAGAGGGAAAAAAAAAACAATCCGTAGCAAATAAATTGGCAAGTACACTAAAGAAGACTGATTAAAACCTACAGACATTCTAGAGTGGTCTAAAAGTCTCTTCAGTCATAGCTCCACTCCTGGAGATTGCATTTTATTTATGACTAATAATAAAACAGCTATATATGATCATTGTTATTTAACATGACAACGCATAAAGTTACTTAGTTTTTATAATAAGGATGTAAATGCATAAAATGCCAGTGCATCAAATGCAAGGCAAAGCCACATTTCAGTTTGATGACTCTATATATGGGATAGAGTTTGCTGAAACCACCAGACAGAAAGATACAGTAGTGAATGGTGAGAAATTAAACATCAAAGGGATACAGATAATCTTTCATTAACCTGTTTCTAGCTTCCTGTCAAGTTGCAGGACAATCTTGAATAATGTGGTTGACATAGAGAACACAGTTTTATATATTTTCCATCAACATTTTTAGTTTAGCCCTTGGATAGTATCCTAATGTACAGTTCTTAATCATAAAATGCTTTTCTCTACTCTTTCCATGAAAATAGCAAAAACTGCCTCTAGAGTGAATCTAGTCATTACTTTAACCAAAAGTAACTTAAATATATTCAGTTTAAATTTCAGATGCAAGTACAATCAATTCTTTTCTTTTACAAAGTAAATAAAATAATTTAACATTATTTCTGAACAAAACTGTCATTACTGAATACTGGTAAAATATCATCACTGGATCCTCCTTGAATAAACTGTACCCATCTACCTAGCTATATATTAAAATTCTGAGAAAGCCACCATCTCTGCCACAATCCACTAAGCTGCACACAGTATTAACACAACAGAAAGAATTTAGAAAGCAGACTTTTGCTTGAAAAATAAAAGGTGGGAAAAATAAACCCAGAAAGCAGTTCTGTACTTCAGAGACAAATACAGTTCCTCTCACAGACATTCCTCTGGGAAATAAGCAGTAGCAGGAAGGCCAAGCCAAGAAAGCTCTCTGAGACACAAAGCAAGATTGTAAAGTACTCTACCACATGCTCACGTTCCTCTGGGAACTGTTATCTTGCTCAAACAAATCCAACTTGCTAAAACTGACAGTTGTGCACTGCTCTTTCTTCTTGAAGGATTAACATTAGGGAAAAAAAAGTATCTTTCAAGAGGCAAACTGAGAGACTATCTAATAACTGCTGCTAAAGGAGGGAGTATATGTTGAGACTCCAATCTATTTTTGTTGCATATGACTAGCACAAGAGATCTCACAGGCTTTTTTCAAGCTGTTTTACATTCTTAAAAAGGAGAAAAAAGAAAACTGAACCACAAAATTACCCTTAGAGAGCAGTAAATATATAAAACAAACTCTTAAAGTCTGAATACCTCTTAAGATACACATTTCTGAAGATTTCAGAGCTATTATTTGGATGTACATAATACACAAGTGGTTCTGTGTATTAATATTTTCCAAATGTACTGCCTTTTAAACAATGTGGTTCTGGTGAACTACCAGAGCCACCCCCCAAAAAAGACTTGGGGATATTCTCTTTCCTGCTTACACTTGAAACCTTTCCTACCTATAATGCTAAAAGAAATAAAAAATGATCTGAAGGGTTAAGCTACACTTTTGCTGCAGTGAGAAATTGTTAAAAAAAGGAGCTGTACATCTTCTACTTCTTGTTCTCATTGATCCAGTTTAAGAGTTCTACAGGTACCAAAAAGAAACATACATCAGGTACCAGAATTTAAACTGTACAGACCACAAATGGGTATACAACGGTTGCCTGGAGCTGTTCTGGATGCTCCATCATTGGAAGTGTTCAAGGTGAGGATGGACAGTGCTTTAAGCAACCTGCTCTAGTGAAAGATGTCTTTGCCCACGGCAGCAATGTTGAACTAGATGAGCTTTGAAGGTCCCTTCCAACCAAAGCCATTCTTTTATTCTATAGATTGATTTTACTGAAGTTTCATGGTTTACTTTTTTTTTCTTTTTGTGTGTCGCTTGATACAAATCCTCCCTTGCTACACATATTTCTGAAAAATACAGATTCCTAATCATAATTGCAAATTCAGAAAAAACATTCTGATTTTACAATAAAATTTCAGTTAGTGATTCATGGGTAGGTTTTGTAAAAAAAAACAGGACAGCAAATTTAGCATGGTGTGCAGTGGATAGAAATAATCTACTCCTGTCTTTTGGGCATATACTTTACCATTTTGTTTGATACATGTAGATTATTTCTGTCTTTCCGTCCAAGCCTCTTCTACTGAATGATCGAATGGAAAAATTTGAATGAAAACTGCAGAATATCAGCTTCTAGAATAGCAGAGATTTTGCTATTGTACTTGAGATGAAAATAGGAAAGCTATTTGTCTGGTCAAAAATAGCAGCAGAAGAATGCAAAGGACAGTTATAACTACAAAGAAAACTTCCTAATCCGAATTTTTTTTTTTTCAAATATATATGCTCACAGTTCATTACAAACACTAATAATTTGTACCAGGCATCAGAAACAACATTAAGGCATTTATCCTTCTCAAAGCTTAATAATTAATGAAAAAAAAAAAGTATTAAGACCTTTATAGCAGAAGCATATATTACAACTATTCAGGAAATATTAAATGTTTGGAGACACAAAAACAAGCATCAGAAGGTATTGAAATGTTATAACTGAAGAGAGGGTGGCATTTATGAGTGCAAAATCAAATAAAATTATTTCAGGTGTTATGCAATATCCATTAAAATACACTAATGAAAATCCAACCAAAAACTGTAACTATACCTGAATTGAAAAACGTAATACTTAAACAAATTAAACCTTCTTCAACAACAAAGTACCTTCCCAAGTCATACCAAAACAGCTTGAGCTTGATTACAAAGTGGAAATAAAGTCTATAGCCATCATGATGGAGACAATGGAGGAAAGTCAATGGACTAATAAATAAGAATTATTTTTTTTTCAGATTTTACTTCACCACTATTACATTCCTCCAGTGAGCAAACCATTATCTGGTAGAGGAGGCCTTCATTCTCTGCCAGAAAATTTCCATGCATTTAGCATAGCTATTTATATAATAATGTGCAATCACCCCCTCATAAGAAATTTTAACTAAAATGTATGCTTTCCCAGCATGGTACCTCCATTAGTGCATTCAACTGTTTAGTGAACTCAAAATACTAAATGTTATTCCATTACTGGCTGTTGAAGGCCTCATTTTCTAGTCTTGGCCTTCTCGATGGGTCATAGTTACTCAGAAAATATTTTTTCTCCCACTGGGCTACTACTCCACTGGAATATATCATAAACGGCTATATGTAAATAAAAATATCTTACTAGTTAGAGACCTGTAGGTGATATGAATTGTTGACTAGTAATGAAGTGCATCACAATGCATTTGTCCATAGAATCATAGAATCATTCAGGCTGGAAAAGACCCTTGGGATCAAGTCCAACCACTCTACAAAGTTTATACCTAAACCATGTCTCTCAAAAACACATCCAAACAGCCTTTAAACACATCCAGGAATGGCGACTCAATCACCTCCCTGGGCAATCTATTCCAGTGTCTGACTACTCTTTCAGAGAATTATTTTTTTTCCTAATGCCCAGTCTAAACCTACCCTGTTGCAGCTTGAACCCATTGCCTCTTGTTCTATTACTAATTATCTGCAAGAACACAACAGCACCAACCTCTCTACAATGTCATACCTCATAAACAGCAATAATAATACTTTACACAATTAGTAACTTATTGAAAGAAAAGACCTGGAGCTTTATATACTTTTCTGACATACAGAGCTGCTACATCTATTTGAATAATTTAAAACTTCTTCCACCCTCTCTCCATCTCTGGAAAGAACTAAACTCTGACTTAGAGTGCAACATCAAGATAATTTTGGTGGGTCTCTACAAGATAGGCATAGGTTGGTTTGGACATAAGGGAAGTCTTCATTAACTGTCCTTAGGAAGAAAAGAGAGTGTTATAGTTTCTGATATGGTTATTAACTTCATTATCTAAGTCTTATCCAACCAGATTAATTGTTCCTTCATGTGATAAAACCTGCAAGAGTCCACAACAATTAAAACAGAACACATTGTTAGAAAAAATAAGATAGTACTGACAAGTGGCATTCTGGATCCAGTCAGAAAGAAAAAAAAAAAAGCAGTCTTATTTACTTACAACTTCTACTGCACTGTCAGTGCATTTGGAAATGGCACAACATTGAGAACAATAATATCATCAGGCATATACCATTTGCACAGTGTTATTTTTTGAACTGTGTCATTTATCATGAAGAAACTGAAAAAAAGATTACCCCTTCATCCTCACATACTTTGAAATTCTGTCTTCACTCATACAGTAAAGGAGTATAAAAATTAACTTGCATAAAATCATTGTTTCACATGACTAACCTTTGAAGTCCCATTTAAACAAATCATATACTTCATGTTAATTGCCAAAGTAGTCCATTGACTTCAACATGGCTAGCAACAAGATTTATATTGTTTTTTTCAACAGGAAAGCAGACTGAATATTTGTTGAACTGAGGCCTGAACTGAGGCTCAATAAACAGACAGATTAATACATCCATTGTTTCATACACCAACAAAAACAAACAGAACAAAAGAAACAAAACCAGCTAAAATGATTTTTTTTTTATAAACAATATTGTGAGAAATTTTATGCATGGAATATCCTTTACAAAATAATGTTTTCTCAGTAACATTTCACCACTAGTCTTAATAGCACCTGCTAGTAACATACTATACACACTCACACCTTGGTAAGTGGAAACATGAAGAGTATAAAAACTACAACATCCGAAATCTCTGTTTCACCACATCATGATAATTACTAAATTCTCTTTACTGCATTCAGTTTGTGATTTTTTCACTTCTTATTCTGAATGTGATTTGGGACAGATGCATCATGATCACAAAGAAAATATAAAATAATGAAAGCACATTAATTTTCTTTCTTGCCTTAAATAAAGACACTCAGATGCAGATTCATCTTGCTGCTTAAATGTTCCTAGGTACTGTTTAATAGCTCTGTGTGTGTGCTTGTGGCAATTGTATTCCCACTAGACTATTTAAATAGAAAATATATTCACTGGTACAATTCTAGGTAGAAGCTTGATTAAGCAGCCTAAGTGTAGGCATGTAGCAGCATTTGAAATATTCAAGAATATGCAAAACATCCACAGAAGATGAGCAGACATGACTTTGGACTTATAGGAGACTTGGTCTTCTGGAGGGGCAGGGACAATATCCTGTGGCACCTGCAAAGGACTAAAATTCAGTCCATGATGTTCTGGACAGGAAATTGAGTTATTCTTCAGGAAAATGAATTTAAGCAATGACTGTCTATCTGATCTAAGTGAAAGTCCCAGTGAAGTCTACATGTATTATATAAACCCATTTAAAATTAGAAATAGTATGCTACGTCTTAAGAAAAGATTTCTGCGGAGAATATATTTTATTAGACAAATATATATACATCTGAACATTTAAATAATAATAATAAATTGAAAAGCACTCAAGCACATAACCCTCCAGGTCTTTAGCAAGGAGAATGACATACCCGAAAGTTTATTTATTTCTACCAGCTATATCAACTGGTCTAGCAATTAGTAAGTATTAATTCTTAACAGAATAACACATACTTGTTGTTCAAAAATCAGAAATATAAAATGGATTAAGACAGAGTTTACCAAATTATGACCAATTTAACTGAATATTCAGATACAAATATTTACATAAGATTTTCACTCTATTTCACTTCATTACTGCATGCAGTATTTAATAATCCATCAGAAAACAAACAAAACAAAAAACATAATCAACTCTTCAGTTCATGTGCATTACAATATCTAAGCCTGGCAAATTATAGGTTAGCCAAATACACATACACACTGATTTCCAAAGGACCAGAACATACCTATAATCCTCAATATTGACTTGAGCACATACCAACCCTAACAGGCAATGCCTCTATGAAGCTGATGAGCACAAAGGGCTAAAATGATGGTCTCATATCTCCACAAACTGAATTATCTACATTGCTGCTTAACCTTGCAGGGCTATACTGTTACCATTTCACATTCTGCAACCAGCTGTAATTGGTTATGCAGCTCCTGAAGACAACATTCTTCAGCCACAACAGCAAAGAAGCAGAATAAAAGTAATCTTGCTTTGGGTTCCCTTTTCCTAAAATATTACAATAAATACAGTGTATAAATAAACTACTGAACTGAATTTCAGAATGGATATGAAAACTATCTTCTTTGACAGATCATGTTATATTCATTTACAGTCCCCAGACTTTCAACTTCATATAGTATGAACACTTGCGTATTTCCTGAATAAAGCACTCTAGTTCCTATTTAAAAAAAAAAAAAACCACATCAAAAAACAAAACAAAACAAAAAACAACAACAAAAAAAAAACAAAAACAAACAAACAAACAAAAAAAAAACAAACAACAAAACCAACCTATACTTTAGCTAGTCTTCCAGACTGCATAGGAGCTTTCCACAGGGTTGCATCAGCTCTGCTATCTCCATGTATTACACTGTTGAACTGAGTTCCCTCTATTACTTTGTGAAGAGGTGGCAGGAGAGTTCTAACATGAAAGCATTATATAAATACATGTTAACCTCACTGTGTATGTAAATATATGCATACATCCTTGGACAACTTCTGGAAGAATTTAATTGAATCTTCCATAGAAATTAAAATATCTGCCAAATACTATACCACACTTGGGCATATCTTTCCTTTGGGATAGGATCACAAGTTTTGTATAGATCCTCATTTCCTACCAAGACAGACTACATACAGGAGTCAACTACTTAATAATGCAATTAATTGTCAAAATAGCTGACACATTTCTAAAACATCCTTCAGCAATAAATCCTGCATAGTCCCTAAACTCATGAAGTTAACTGTGCCTGGGGGACATCCCTAGCTTGTAATAAAGTACTAAGTAATTGTTTACTGTTTCCTTTGATGTACACATTTGTTGCCATACTGTCTTATTAAAAATATCAGCAAATCCAGAAAACTGTTTTTGCTAAAGGGATATTTGTAAAGCTGTCTACATAACAAGCTATACTCCTTGAAACTCTAAATCAGAATCCAATACTATCTTTATATAATGAATATTTATTTTTATGGATCTTTTCATCCTCAGGAACCCGAATAGCACCTTTTTCTCATCAAATCCTCTGTCCAGTTGCAGTGCCTGATAGCAGTTACTAAAATATTATTCAATTTAATATCATTTCAATTAAGGACAATATATAAAGGTATTAGTATTTTTCATGATCTCTGCATCTTTTTTACAGTTATCTACTTAAAGAAAATACCTTTGGATCTATTCTCCTATATGTAAGCTTTTAAAAATTTCAAATCTATTAATAAAATATAATCTCTTTTTTAATCTGATTCAAAGAAAGACTCATGCACAGAAATGAACCATAAGCCTATCTTGAAATGTATCAGATCTCTGCATTTCTGTCTTCAATATTTAATATCACTCTAAATTTTTATTACAAATAGTTTTCACTTGCAGATAAATTTTAGGCTTCATGATCCATAAATAAAGGAGGCATTTAAAAATATGTTAAAAAAAACCAAAACAAACGACAAAAACAAACAAAACCAACCAACAACAAAAAAACCCACAAGATAATTAGGAATAGAAAGACAAAGCACACAACTAAAAATGGCTCCATTCTGATAGGCAGTCTACAAAATGTATCAGACCCAAATTATGATTTTTCTGAGGTAAATGATTTAATATGGACTTAGTTATAGCATTCATCGAATATTACAGTGCTTCCCTGCACCTGCCATATACAGATTGTAAAGTGAACATTAAAGAACAGAATTAATAGTCATAATAGAAAAAAAGTACTGTCTTTTCTACATAAGATGAAAGCAGATAGCTAAATTGTATGATAGGCAAAAGCAATTAGTAAGGAAAACTTTATGTTAATGAAGCAGCAGATCTTGTTCAGTCATCTTAATTATGCATGATAAGTTCTGACTTGAGGGACTGTGGAAGACTGATAGTTCTAGAGTAAAAGAATTTTGAACTCATAACACTTTGTTCATGCTCTACTTTAATTGGTCCAGTTGTGACATATAAATAAATGTAGGGATTAATTTATGTGACTTTTGTGGGGTTTTTATCTCCTGTTTGCTACTTTTGCAGACACAAAACTAAGAAGTCAAGTATACCCAAGTAAAGCTCCTTGAAATTATGATGTCACTTTTCTGTTTTCCAGGATATATTTCCATTAATAGAGTACAGATAATAATACTGTTAGAATTGAACAAAAATATTAAGTAATGATAATTAAGTAGTTTTTCCATCTTGCAGGAAAATACAAAATTATATTTTTTGCTTAAAGCTAAATCAGAATAAACCCTTGCAAATATAAACTTGTAACGCAATAAAAACTCAATTTACATAAATTAAATGTTTTTATTGCATTCTTTTGTTGGTGTTTTGTTTTGATTTGCTTGGTTGGTTTTTTAAATTGCATTATAAATTCATTTTTCAATAAGAAATCTTATTCTGGTTGAAAATAGTGTGGTCTTATTTTTAGTGCAAAGTTATTTTGTTCAAGTGGTTGCTAAGAAGCAATCTCTTTCAAATGTCATAATTTAGTATAAGGTTAGTGAAAAATAGCAACAATGAATATATCATATATAAGAAATGTTTAAAGACCCTCAATCAAGTTAGTAGCTTGCTAACATCATAACACATGGACCTTTTTCAGACTGGTTTCAGTCTATAGTGCAATCTGCAATGTTTAAGTGCTTTCGAGGCAGATTGTCTCAATGAAACCAAATGTTTGCATATCTGAATATATCATGTATTTTGCATTACAAAAAAACCCAAACTTTCATTTTGGTGACCTGCAGCTTCAAATATTTCTCTTGGATCAAGCCACAAAACTTTCATTCATTTTATTAAACCTCTTTTGATTCTAATGCTGTTCAGATATTATAAATTGTCTCTGGGACAGAAATGTGCATGTATTACTTTTACATACGAGTTTCTATAAAATAAAATATATCTAGGCAACTACACATTCTAGTAGAATGATTATGCTATAAACAAACCACTGGTAAGCTAGCCTAAATAATACCTATAAAAAAACATTAAGAAACAAATTCTGTGGAAATTAAATAGTAGACATTACTAGTGAATGAATTTCAAATCCATGACAGAAAATACAGGGAAAGTTGTGATTTGGCTTGATTTTTGTCAGTATTTGACATGATCCCATACCATATTCTTACCAACAAAGCAGATTAAGTAGGCGTTTACAATGTGGCATTATCAGTTGGAGAAAAAAAAAAAACAAACAACAAACAGTATGGGTAATTTTGAAGGTAAATTAACATGGGCATGTGTTCAGTCTACAGAATATTAACATTCACACCACAGTGACTCTCTTACTCATGTTTACCATAATATTTGGTCTGAGTCCTCTAGATAATTTTAATAACAGAAATAAAATGTGTAAAGTCTTTTTTTAGCTTCACAAACGTCTACAAAAAAAGTAACTAAACACTGGAATTCATACCGTCATAAATCCATCCAGCAAACCTGAATCAGGCTTAGGAGGTGCTTGCAATCGCTCCATAGACCACTTTTCAATGATAGATGAAACCTGGGTGTTTTCCGTGTTGAGAATTCTGAATCCAGTCATATTTACACCACTATATCGATAGGGCTCCACATCCAAGGCAAACAGGTCCTGAAAAAAAATATTAGAATATAAAATCTTTAACACAGAGCAATTCTTATTTCTATTAACTGACCATCTCCTCAGATTATAGGACTGAAATCTACAGGAGAAACAATGCAATATCTGCTAGGAGAAATGCTTTACAGAATCACAGAATGTTAGGGGTTGGAAGGGACCTAGAAGATCATCTAGTCCAACCCCCTGCCAGAGCAGGATCACCTAGACCAAAGTCACCCAGGAACCATGAAAAATCTGTCTTTACGATGAAAGAAGTCAGAACCTCAGATGTAATTATTTAATTCAAGCACATTCAGGTTTACACTGTAATATAGCAAATATATACAATATTCTCTATGTATTATAAATACACCCAGGTCAGTGTATTCATGAGCTATTGCATTAGACCCTGAATCGATCAAGAGGAGAATACAGAGAAGATTGCTGTAAACACTGTAACTGGAAATTTATTTTGCAATACTTTTATCACGTCAGGTAAGAAGTAATTAATATATCTAAACAAAGTTTCAATTCAAGTTCCAAAGCTATATTGCAAAATCAAAATCTATCATCTTTTTGTGCACATTAAATTATCCCTTAATTAATGCATCTATATAATACTTGTCTCTCCTAAAAAAACCTAGTGTTCCAGTAAGAAATGACAGAAAATCCTAACTTTTAAACTTATCTTTAAGAATTAGAATTAAATGCCAATGGACAGCATAGAACTTAAAAAAAGCTATTTTCACCAATAACAAAATGAAAATTTTAAGACTAAAAAAATCCCTTGAAACTTCTAGAATCCATTTTGATAAAGCAGTGAGGGAAATATTGTTGCATGCAACCCTAAACCTGTAAGAAACAGTATAACTTACCTTTCTAAAACAAGACAGGTTCTTGTGCAGGGTATTTTGCCTTGCCAGTTCTAATGAACTTCTGAATTTATTTTGATTTCCATGTAACAAGCAATTTCCATGCTAATTCTTTCTATGTATTTCTGCTATGTGATTCTGATGTGAACTTTGTGTGCTACCACAAAAGATTATTTCTGTAAGGACTTAAACATGTATGCAACTTTAAAACAGAGGGATTTTTCAATCATGGTTTTACCAAGGCATATCTGTCTCATGGTTGAATATTTTATATATTTTTAAACCTTAATGAACTGCAGTCTAAATGTTATACCATATTAGAACACAATGGAAACTAGAGAAATGTGCACAGCTGTAGTTTCTAGAGTACTGTTTTATCAACTTTCTGAACTGTTTCTTAGTCTGTGATGACCAGCCAAAAAAGGTCTTCACATGCATGTTTGTTATGTTTTGTAAGAGCATTCATATTTTCAACATTTATTTATAGGAGTGTTAATTTTCATGGTTCCAAGAATAATCAAATCCCTTCTTAGTTGCCTTTACAATGAATGCCAAGGGATACTGCATAATTCAAATGCCTAAAAAACTCGTGTGGACCGTTAAATAAAACATTGCTAATATTCAAACCAAATTATTCAGGAAACATATGACAGTGAAGAACTACTTTGTAAAATGCTGGATAAAAAATATGGAATATATGCGTGTTTAAAATGTCAATCTTCACATTTAAAAAAAAAAACAAACAAACAAAAAACTCTCAATAATCAATTAGGAATTATGTGCTTAACCCTGTTTGAAAGTTAAAAACTCTAATGCTAGTCAAATGCTTTTCCAGGCCTATCATTTTCCAGAACACACCGCTGAATAATATTTAAACCAGCCTGATGAGTTTCACTGAAAGTAAGAAAACTCAGAGAAAACATCTTGTACTCAGACCCTCTTCCAGAGAGAGCTTTTTCACTTTGTCAGTAATATAATAAATGGAAGTAACATCTTTGTTAGATGTCATCACGCTTTTTTTTATAAACTACTTACCAATGTGGTAAAGATATAGTGATAATATTCTGTCATCATTCCCATAGCTAAAGCCTTGAAAAAATAAACAAAAGATTAATATTTCTGAGGTCACACAAAACATTTTTATTACATTTATATGGCAAATGAAAAGCTGCAGAACACTACTGGGATCAGACTATAGGGTAGAAATGATATTAAAATTAGGTCAACGAAGTCATTTCCTAGCAGTTAAGAGTAGATTACTGGCTATTAAATGAATTTATGAACCAGGTCTTCTGATGGAAAGAATATTAGTAGAATGTTTAGTGCAGTAAATGTGAAAGACACAATAGTTTTACGAACTAATGGTTAAATTAACTTGCCACACAAAATCTGAGTTGACAATATTTTAATTTATTATCAAACCCTTCCCTTAAAAAGAATAACCTAATAGGAAACAATTTTCTATTACAATGAACAACACAATGCATCTAAAAGAAGGATCCAAACTTATATAGGTGTACATTTTTTAGCTATGGATAAAAATATTTATGTCAAGTTTTGAAGACCAAAGTACCTACCACTTCAGTAAAAATAAAACCCAAACACTATTGCCACCTTCTCTTGGAAGACATCACTGGAATCTGCCTCCGTAAAATAAAGTCAGTTAAGAATTTGGGATTTTTCTCTATCTTACCTACTCATCTTACTTGTACATAAGAAAGCAAAAAGTTTCCAAGTACCTACCCAAATGCATTCAGGTGCTTTTCAGTCTTAAGAGTAGAGGGAAGAGAATATGGCACTAAAAAATATCTATTAGCTCTGCCCTATAAATATTTAATTTTAATGTCCTCTCACAAAGAATCATTAATGTGGTCTGTTAGTAGCATACTATTCAAGTATCACTATCTGATTAGGAGTATGCAGTTTGGAAATTTCAATTCAAAAAACAAAATAAAAATCTTTGTTATACAGAAAATATGAAGCAAACATTTTAAACCCTGGTTAAAGCTTTCAACCTCCAAAGTACAAATTCTTCATAGCTGAAAGACTGATATACCTTTTCCCCTGTAGATGAACCAATTAATCTTTACATTAAAAAGTAAATAAAATAACAACAAAAAAGAAAACCACCATAATGAAAGCAGCTACCATTAAACTCACCAATACATTATCTTTGAAATCCTTGGCCAATTTTCAGGTAGGCCTTGGTAAAATTGAGGTGCAACTCCCCTGCTTGTTAAATGTCATTAAGTCTGGATATTACTTTTATTTATTAGGGATGAAGAAAGATTAGACCATCTAAAGCAAAATAAGGATTACCTGTTTCAAGATACCTGCTGCCATTTCATGGCTGCAGTCAAAGATTACATGGAATTCTTTGCCTCTTTTCATCTCCTTTAGCAATGGCTTTGCATCTTTTGTGTCAGCTGGTAACTGACGGATTTTGAGTCTCAGGTTGTATCGTGATGGAGCCTTGATGAGCTCTTGTAACCGTATAAGGCCTTAAAGAAAACAGAGGAATAAAAAAATTATAAAGACAAACACCTGAACTGCTAGCAGAACAACTTATTATAAATGTTCAAAGTTTCCTATTTTTTCTCCTTTCTTAGTATGTTGCAACTGAAACACAAAAATGTTATTCAGAATTTAAAATATATATATATAAAAGAAAAATAAAGAATCTGAATTCCCAATATTTTCTTATTACAAGTGTTCCTTATATTGAAGGATTGATTAAAAAATATAGGGGGTGAGAGCCAACAATTAAAAAGCTTTCTTCTGAGCTTTGTTCTATTTCCAAGCATTATCCAAGAAGATGTGCATCACTTCATGCTCTTCTCAAGATTCTAACTGGGCTGTTCAAGAATTAGGAAAAAAAAAAAAAGTCCTTCATCCTTCTCTTCATAAATCTTGTTATGTTTGGACCACACCAGTGAAAGAAAAAAATCCCACAAAAATTAGAAATAGAACATTTGCAGGTATAGAAATTAATATGACAGCAATTAAAAGCTGTCAAGGAGAATACTAGGGTAAGTACAGTGTCTATTTCTTGTATTACTTATGTATCTGAAAAAGAAGTGATGAACAGTAAAGTACCACACTGCAAAGTCATTACAAAAGCTGTAGAAGCTACCAGAGGAACCCGAGTGTGAGAGTAGAGGGTAGAAAACCTGTGAATGTACACCTCTGTAGTGCACTGACTGAATGGGGCAGTAGAGGTGTCAACGTAAGCAAAGTATTTATTCCATCAATGACTGTCAGGACACAGAAATAGTAACCAATAAACTTTCTCAAAATATATTGATGATAAATCTGAGCCAAACAAATTCCAGCTGTTTCAAAGTGGAAGTTTTTTTCTCCTGTCCTCATCCTCTTCCTGAAATGATGATAATAATTTTTTTAAAAACTCTAAACTTTTGATGTGTAGTATTGTTGCTCATAGCTTCTACCTATAGCAAAATATTTCATTTTAGTAATATTTACAGTTAACACATACTCCCATTTTTAAGATTATATTTCCAGCCACCAGTGTTTATTAAGTTCAGATGAATTATGAAGGGCACAAAACACATTCCAGTTTACTAAATTACTTACTTCAATAGTCCACCAGACCATCCACTACAAGTAATATTTGTTCACCCTCATCCACACTTAAAAAATAAATCCTGCTGGCATAAGTTCAACAGTTTCCAGCTTGCTAGGCTGTCATGGGAATGATTTCAGAAAAGAAAATCCCAGCACTTGCAAGGCCTGCTGCAGAGCCCCCTGGTCATGATATTCCACAGAGAACACATGGTGGGGGCACCTACCATGAAGTTGTGTCACAAGAGGCAAACACCACTGCCACAGTCACCCTACAGCTCCTCACTGCAGAGAAGCACTTCACAGAACAAAAAAACATCAGATAGTGCTGAACATGCCTCTTTCTGGTACTTTTATTTCTATGTCAGAACACCGATGGGTAAAGCACTGAGAAGCAACATTTCCTCATTCAGGCATTAGAGGAAACTGAGACTGAGGAAAGGCTTTCCAGGTCTGGATCACACTTCAAAAGCAGGGCTCTTTCAAATATAAATCAAAGGCTGAACATTTCCTTCAACACTGTATCTAGCATATGTGATGCATTATTTGTGCTAGACAAAGTGTGTGAAGAGCACTCTAGTTTTCCTAGAAAATAAAACTCACCAAATTAATTTCCTGAGCAGAGGTTTCATAATTCATGTGAAAAAAAAAAACAAAACAAAAAACAAACAAAACCAAAAAAAACATAAAGCTCCCCCCACCACTCAAAAAAAACAAACCTAAAAAACAAAACCAAAACCTTTTCTTATTCTTATTTCCTTTTCCTCTACATTATGACTGGATGGGGGCACTGGAGTTGAAATATGTTTAAGATCATTGCATGTGTACATCATGACCTGCCCAGTACTGGTCACAGCAGGGTCCAGCTGGTACTGGGCCAACCTAAAGAGCAGTGAAAAAACTCCCACCAGCCTCTTCAAAGGATGGAGTTCCTTGCCACAGACCAATCATTACATACAAACCATTACACAAAATGGCTTGAACCTGCTGCTACCCCAGTCAGTTTTCAGGGTAAACATTGATGGACCTCATGTAATATGCAGTGAAAATACACACACTAGGGGTTTTTTTCTTCCTAGGGAGGGGAAAGATATATACTTATATAATTGCATCTTTTTTTTTCCCCTCTTTTCTAGATTACATAACCAAAGAAATAAATAAGCACTGAAAAGATATAACCTAAAAGAACAAGCTCCTCCATGTAAATTGCAGCACCTGCATCCAACTGTGCAGAGTAACTGCTTCCCAACCCTGGTTGTCACTGATTTTCTCTTCCCCACCACACCCCAACATCCTGGTTTTCATGGGAAGAGTAGGTGCAACAGCCAAAAAAAAAGATCTGAAGGATGAAAATGTTACACAGTTGAGAAGTAACCAGGAAATCAATGTAAAATATAATTAAATCTGACACTATCCTTAAAGTAATAATCTGTTTGGAGTCAAATTTCTCACAGCTATAGGACATCATAAATGTAAGGTTTGTGCAGTATAACTAGTGTCTTCCAGTAATCAAAATTGAGCTCTACTTTATTCTCTTTAACATACAGTCTTGAATATATCAGGTGATTTCAGACAAATTCTTCATTTGCTTTCCTATTTAGATGTTGCCAATATTTGTTCTGTTTGTATTTTTACTTTACTAACACTGTTATGGTTCATTTGGATGCCTAAGATACCCAATAGCCAAAGAAGAATGCTTCTGCCTACAGTGTCCAGTGTTAGTACTTTCAACCTTCTGTGTGTATGGCTAAAGACCAAGGTAGTTTTATGTCAAACAAACAAATAGTATTTATATATTAACTCTAAATTACTGAGTTACTGTTTATCCCAAAGTAATTTTTATTGCTGTTGTCTGACATTACAGGAAATGGGCAAGCTGGTTACTAGGGATTCAAGTAACAACTTGTCACACACTGTGAAATAAAGTCTGCATCAGCAAGGGAAAGTTTCAAAAAGGCTCATGTGTAGGGATAATATAATATGAGAACTAAGGACAAAATGAGTCCTGTCTTCATGGTTTCGTGGAAATATTTGTCACCATAAAAGCACAGATTTTAGACTAGAATATTTTTTAAGCAACTGATTTACAAATTAAAATGAAGTACAGCCTTCATAGGAAATACAGACCTCGTTTTATTAGCATTACAGCATCCCAGTGTCATGGAATAAAAAAAAAAAAAAAAAAAGGCCAAACCATTTGTATTGAAAAGCTCCTAAAAAATTAATCTATTTCACAACGGTATAGAAATAATAGATGCATTTTGGGAACGTACTTCCTGCAGCTTCTTTCACCAGGGACACCTTTTTCCTGTCCCTTTAAACTCTCAATTCCTTCTTTTAGTAGCACTCTGATAGAGCCTTACCTCTGAATGGCTGGGAAGAATTCGGTGTGAGTAACTCTTTTCAGAAGCTGCCATCAATTCATCTTTAAGGAGAATCCTGAAGGAGCAGTTTGTGAGCTCTCCAGCTGGCATCTTCCTCCAAAGAGATCAATCACATTACCTCCTCGACATGTTCAACTTCAACCAGTCCAGGAAGCAAGAGCCCCAAGTTTGTTTTAAAACCTGGGTCTCCAAATGAGCAGTCTTGCTAGCCATTGCTATGCCACCTGGCCTGCTCATCAAACTATTTATCATCTCAATTAATGCTGCCTTTGTGCTGCACAGGAAGAATGCGAGCAAATGCATTTTGCAATAGGCTGAACACACGAACCTTTTTCTGTACAAAAGAACACTAATGCTCTTTAAATGCCTATCTTCAGAATCTCAAAAGCTTCAGAAGTAATAATATCTTGCTTTCTAGAGATATCAGAATATTTGCTCTATTTTCAGTAAGTTGTTTCCTCTCACACCTCTTTGTACACTTCTTCCCTGACAGGCCCCTGCCTAGTTTTTCTAGTTATGTCTCGAAAAAATATCATGTATTGGGCTTTGAAAGGAGTATAGATAGAATGGAGGAGAATGACAGTTTATTGGGCTTTGATAGTATGCTTTACATCAACTAGAACTGGTCATTGCTATAAAATTATTCACAAATATTGAACCCCCTGAATATATTAACCATGAACTCTCAAGACTAGTTGTATCATTCTCATCCTCTACTTAAAATTACCTCTAGTTAAAGTATTAAAAAGAAAGAAGAAAAAAAACAAAAACAAAACAAAAAAACAAACAAAACAAAACAGAAAAAAAAAAGCACTTCCTAGAAGGGCTAATTGAACAGTGGGCTGCTCTGTGTCCTTTAGATTTAACAGTATAATACAATAACACCATTAAGGGGGAAAAAAAAAAAAAAAAGAACAACCAACCTTCTAGGTTCTTTCTAATCCCTGACATTCTGTGATTTTATGATATCTAGTTCTTTTGAGGATATTACTAAAAAAAATTTTAGTCACACATAAAAGCCAGTTCCAGGTCACTGAGTATGACAGGATAAATAGAAGTTACATTACTTCCAACTTAAAAATATTTTTAAAGGCTATCTCTCTTGGATGAGAGCCATGTCATTAATCAGAGGAAACTTTTCAATTTGAGTAGCTAGTTCTCTCCTGGCATTTCTTTTCCCAAATCAGCATCTTATCATACTGCTTATTGTTTGGATTGGACTGAGACTAAATCTTCAGCCTCAGATACTACAACATAGAATAATGGTACTGATGCCAGCAATACATTTACTGACTTGTCTGCTGAAACAAGATTTCTAGGGCTCAGAACCAAGACTCTCTCTAAACCTTTCCACAGTTGTGGCTACGATGCAGTTCCCCAAGGTCCATCTTGCCCTCATGTTGATGAGCTCTTTGCTATTCTGTCACACACAGTTGGGCATTTATCAAATTATTTTTTCATGAGCTCCAAAGCTCAATCTTTAGAAGCATAAACCAGAAATATTTAAAATGTTTATTTTCATTCTAAAGACTTTACATTTACATTATATTTATTTGAATTACAAACATTGTTATTAAGATCTAAAAGTAAAAAAATACTAATGACCAACACAAAACACTTTTCTTTATAACATCATTTTTTTCAGCTATTGCTTTGACTTGTGTTCATAGATGCAACAGATTTTTGGTGGTTTTACTCATTCACCCAAGATCAAAACAAATGTTAATTAAGAATTAAAATAAATAAAAAACGCTGTTTATAAACTTGATCTGCATAAAGCATTTATTGGCAAAACAAATGCCACTATACTTTAAAGGCCCCAGCACCTAACTGTTCATGGATTCTTTGCTATGGAATCATTTGATTCACAAACTTATTTAGAATTTTCTAGTCTGTTTTCTTTATCACAGTGATTAGAATATATATTTGAAATTAAGTTACTGTATTGAGACCAATTAAAAACATTAGAACATGCAGCTGATGAGCATGCTGCCATTTTCCAACTTTTTTTCTTAAAGACAATTGACTGTAGCAAATTTGTAAATCAGAAAGGACTTAATTAGTATCCAGGGAGAGTTTAGTGGTATCTAATTAACAAACAGACCATAAATTACTTTAGGAAAATAACCAGCCTCTCATTAAATCCTTCTAGGTTGTTGTTTGGTTTGGGGTTTTTTTGTTGTTGTTGGTTTTGTTTTTTATTATGTAGGAAATTCTAGTTAAAAAGACTACACTTTGCCTTTTAGAATGATCATAGGAAGCAATACTTATCTTCAGACTAGCAAGAAAAGCATTCTAGAGCCTTATTCCATTTTTTTTCCTGTACAACAGATTGTCTATATTAAAAAAAAAAAAGTCTTGAGAGTTAAATAAAAATGGAGAAACTAAATCACAGAAGCAGAATATAGCTATTATTTAACATTAAAAAAAAAGTCAGACACAGAAATATTCAAACACAGATTTGCAGAAAAAGGATGAGTGCATTTTTTCTTCTTTGAAAGAACACACTCATCTACCTACTGACATAATGCCTACTCCATAAAATACTACCAGGACAGAATGCTTCATTATAATGATACAACCTTTGCACATTCTTAGCTCAATTTTATTTCTATTACCTTATTCCCAATTAACAGACTTCATTTCATTTTACTGAGAAAGAATTAATGTTTCTAGTTTGTTCATCTATTTTATCCTAATTATAAAGTCTTGACCCTTCCTTATTATGCTATATCCAACTTGAGCCCTGCTTTCTCCACTGTTATTGGTCAAATCCCTTTAAAAGCATTTGTCCCTATCAGCATGACACAACCTCCATTCCTCCTGTCCCAAGTTATGCAGCTTTCCTCATTATAGTCTCCTGAACATGAGAGGCAGGTCTGATTGACAGAGAATGACCCAGTATTCTGAAGTCCAGACTGATGTGAGAAGCAACAACAGGACCCCAAAATATAATCTTCTCTGATTTAGCCATTTCTGCACCTTAAATCTGGAGAGCGTTGGGGATAGGGTCTAGTAGCTACCCATAGTGCATGAAAAGCAACTTCTTTATGTATTTTGTCAAATTGGTAGCAAGATATGGATCTATTCCTCCATGCATGGAGAAAAAACTTCAACAGGTAGACAATCCAGTGATGCATGATCTTTCTTGCTCATTATTACAAAGGGAGCCTGGAATTCCAAATTATTTCAAACTGGGTTCTAAACATGGATTGATTCCTCTGTACCACCTCTTACCACACAGTTATCAGATCAAACCAGATCCAGATCAAAGTGGTGGCTGTCAGTTTTGCAGATCTCATCATAGGGACGTTATGAGTCAGCTACACTAGGACTGAAACACACACAAAACACAGAGGAAGACTGCATCTATACTTACATAGAGTGTCTCATGTAGCATCAGAAAACTGCTCTGTTGTCTATTAGAGTCACATAACTAGCTTTCCTTCCTATAAGATAGGATCATAGCAGGTCACATATGATTGGACACAATGGTGCTATCAAGAGGCAGCTCAAGTATGCATTTGAAGTATCAGCCTCCAGTGCACTCCTGGGAACAACCCCAGAGTTAACATGGGCTCTTACTGACTGAGGAGTGTCAAACAACCACACTGCTTTTTCCATTTCAGTTTATTCAGGAAGATATATCCTGTACTGAAGGACTGAAGAATATGGGCATGGCTGTTATTTGAATGCTTTGAAGTGGGTGAGGTATCTTTCCTCTATTATGAGTAAAAATTTTAAATTCCTGAGAGAATTCATACAACTGAGCCCTAACAAGACATAAAGCTGTTTTTAAACAAATAAAAAATAAAAAAAATAATATTTTTCCTCAGAATGGACCTACCTACAAACTTTCAAGATCTTGGCATCTGGGCAACTCCCCCATAATTTATCTTGAGCAAAATTCAGACATAGCTTTTGCATGTTTCCTACATTTTCCTTCTGTCTAAAATTATAATCTCCTCTTGTATCTGTGTTCAAAGAGTAATAATAGAAATATATAAAGTTGTTTGTTTTTTTTTAAAAAAGCAACTAAAAAAATATCACCATAAATACTATAACAACATATGATTGTCTTGACCATGGGGTACTTTTGGGAATTGTCCATTCAGATAAAGAGTGATTAAAAGAGAAATAAAGGAGGGCGAAATAATAATTAAGGAAATACTGGCCAAATGGAAACAGATATAAACAGTGATATATAGTTTTTCTTCATTGCCTTCATTTTAATGGATTTAAATTTGTTGTAAATTGCACAAGGGGTTTTACAACAGTTTCTTAATACTAGCTGAAATTCTAATGTTCAGCTTCAGCCCTAGGTTAACAACTGAATATTTATCCCATGGAAAGAGATAATCTCTTCTAAGTTACTTTTCAAAATACTCCTTTTCCCCTGCCTCTTGCCTCAAAAACCATCCGTTTGCAGTTGAGCTCTAATGAGATTTAAACTTCTTACTTCTTTAAGACTGACAGTTTCTCATAGCTAAAAGTTGTTTCTGTATGTACTTCAAAGGCAAACAATGCTGTGGAATTCTCCCAGCAGTGAGTCCTGCTTTTGAAGTCTTTGAGTTATCCATAGGAGATGCAACTAACAAACTGACAGACTTAAAAAAAAAAAATAATAAAATCCATTTACTTACAGCAAATGCCACAAAAAAATGAGAGAGGATTACCTTTCTAAAACTGGTTATTTTTTCTATCTCTTCAGACAGCATCAGATTTTAAGAAAAATATATATTGTGTCTAGAATTACTCTTTATTAGCAGAAGCAACTATAACCTTAGTAGTCACTCTAGAAATAACAAGGTACAGATATTTTTTTTCTGATATATTTATGCCTTTTAAACAAGGTGAATACTTGAATCTCCTTGTTCATTCTCAAAAATTTTTTTTTCTCTTAAATGTAAACAGGTAGTTTACATTTAAGTTTACAAATATAGTCACAGGTGATTCACAACATACACAATTAAAACTTCTCCTCCATCTTCATTGCTATTTCTACTTGTACCCTGACTTCAAAAATTATTTTATGTCTAGCATGACTCTTAACAACATATCTCTTTTGTAAAACCTGATGTTTAGAGAGCCCATTAAACATGAAATAGTTCTTCTGGATAATTGTTTGGGGTGTGGCTGTGAGGGTAAGAAAATTGTTTGAAAATATCGAACAAAACCATTTCAAAATATTAAAATAGTTAACCTTTCTAACTGAAAGGACTATTTTAAAAGGTAAACTGTTTATTGTAAAAATAGTATCAAAATGATCAAATCAAAGTTAAATACTTCCAAATTATATAAACCTAAATCTATAACCATTTCACTGACTCACAAATTATTTTTTTTCAATCATTATTTGATTAATGTCATGGGGTTTTTTCACTTCCAGTTCTATTTCAGAACAGCAACACTAATTCTTAAAAAAAAAATAATCAAAAATTAATGAAAAAGCTATGTATTTATCTTCAGATTTAGACAGATAATAGCATTATGTAACAAGGGTATCAACAATCTTCCAGTTCACTCAACCATGAAAAGCATTTAAAGATGACCATGATCTTTTTCTTGCCACTGACAGTTCAGCCAGCATGAAAAAAAGTTAGCAACATTTCCAAGATTAAGATCTCATTTAGCTAAGTACCATCCTTGTATCTTCTATGACAGTCAGATTTTCTTCTTACCAAGGTCTTAGTTCAGACCACCACTAGATAGAACTCAAATCAAACAGGTTCTTAAAGCATTTTTCAAAGATGTCACTATCAGTACAAAACAGAAGGGCTAAAGAAATTTTAGAGTGAAGTAAAAGAAAGGTAGCAAACTGGTATATTTCTGCCGAAGAGTCAGGAATTAATTTTTATCTTATGTCATTCACCTGCAAAACAAACCTTCAAACTCCTTTTGGTTTCAATTCCTAACAGCTAAAAGCAGGGGTTCCTTCAGACATTCTTTCTGAAAAAGCAGATGTTGAAAATGCAAATATGGCACCTGTTTTCTAATTTAACTAATGCCAGAAGCAGTGCTAGAATTTATTTCACCTATTTCACTGAGTGTACCAGTACATCTTTCAGGTTACTGTAATTTTCTTCAAAACTTAAGTTTTAAACAAAATTAAATACATAGCTGTTCTCAACAAAATAAAGACATAGCTGTTCTCAACAAAAGACACTGCAGAAAAGGCAGATAGAGCGTGACTGATTTCTTGACAGCTGTGAACTCATATGCACAGAAGTCATCAACTGAAGCATGCTTATGAGAATACTTACATCAATAAATTCAGTTTTTGTATATACTATCTTGCAAAAAAAATTAATTCTTGTAATATCATTAAGATTTGTTAAGAAATATGAGCAGTGACACCCCTCCTCCCTCTCTTTGTACATGTGAACACATGTGCACATAGTCTAATGTTTTAGCCTTACCAGTGCTGTCATCATAAACAACAGTAACTGTTTTCCACTTGAAGAACTGCACAAGGTCAAGGATGGCACGGCTGAGAGAAGAGAAATCAGGATAGAGGCTGACATAGAAGGAATCCTTGTTGTCTGACACCTGATGTTTCCAGCGGGTCTGGATATGTGGAACACCCAAAGCGTTGCAGATGGATTGCACAGCATTAGCTGAGGAGCTATGGGATGGTCCAAAGATGGCAGCCACCCCAAGGGACAGCTGATCACAGGCTGAAGAGGAGACAGAAGTCTGTCAATGATGAGAGGAAAGAAGGCAGTGTCCCAGAAGCTATTGCACAATTCATATTAAACAAAAGGCATTCCATGAAATTACTATTGAGAGTTCCCTTCTTTTTAACACTTTAACTCACACAGATTTCAAATTCAAAATACATTTCTAAGCTTTCACTATGACCCGTTGAATAGCAACACTTAACACTGAAGTAACACTCAACTACATTTAATAAACGCTTGTATGTCAGTGGAAGTCATACAGGCCAGCAATTGTGTATCTTTTAAAAAGCACAGACAAGAGAAGAAATTTATGCTCAGCTGCATCTTACATTTGGAAAAGGGCCATATGGGACAATATTCAAATCTAGGCTGTTTAAGCATTAACTTCTTCAGTCAATCAACACTATTTCTACTGAGATCCTAATAACTCAGAAAATAAGTATTAAGCAGATTCTAGTTAAATATCAGGTAAACTATTAATTTCATTGAAAGAGACATTTGAATTTCTGTGTCTGAAAAGTAGGCATGATGACTAGCAAAATTTAAACATCAACATTTTCCCTAAAAAAAAAAATTATTTATTGCTATCTGCTAATAATTAAAAAATAAAAAAGTGTGCCTTCTCAAAAACTAGAAATGCTCAGTTTTACTACAGCTACATCAGTATATAAAAGTGGTCCTCAGAGTGACTGACATGATACTGCTGCAATCAAGTGGCTTAGCTCTCCTCTTTCCTATATAAACTGTCCCTACCTATACTGTGCATTAGCAGTTACTGGGCTGTATTACCTCTCATAGGATACTCCAGTATTATCTCATAGAATATTAGCAGGGACTTGTGAAAAAGAAGGCAGGAATGTTAGTCAATATAACAGAGCAGTGTTTCAGCCCATGGCCTGCTCCTGTTTAGGTCCCTACCTATACATAAGCTTTATGGATATGCAGTTCTGCAAAAGCAACAAGTTTCTGTTTTCTAAGAAAACATCCTATTTAGTAGAGAGAAGTAACAAAAAGTATCTCCCTAATACAAGCTAGATGAGAGTATTTGTATAAGGATTGATTAATTTTGTTACTCCACCATCAATGTTCATGACAACTGAGGAAACAAGTAGTAGGAACACATCTTGCTACATTACTTTTCCCAGCAAGTCAAAATTAATTGTGTTATTGTGCACATCCTTTTCAACATTATGAAAATAATGGTAAGACTTTCAAGTGCATTCCAGAATCTATGCTGGCACACCTTTTTAGTACTGCAGTGCAGTGGTGGCTGAAATAAATTTCTCATGCACACCAGATCTCCATTGTATTTCTGAGCATCAGATCATGGCTTAAATGACTAGCATTATGAAAAAAAAACATTTATGCTAATATTGCCCTTCCTAGAAGTGATCAACAAGCTTTATGCAAATGTCAGTAAATGGGATCACTAACAGCAGCAATAGCTACCAGATGGCTTTTCAATGGGCTTCTTTTTTTTCTGTTTCTGAGATTTGAATAATGCCATGCTTTCACATGTGAATTAATATGACACTGTCTCTATCAGATGCATACAAATTTTTCTAGTGATTTGAGGATGTTTTGTTTGCATTTACATTCTTCTTCACTAAAACAGTATCTTGGAAGTATCATTGTGCCTTCAGGTTGATCTTTCATACAGTACCTGTAAAGATCTATTAATATTTCTTCTATATTCAACTTCAAATATATGTGCTACTAAGAGGTCTAAACAGGCTATTTTTGATGCCATGCCTGCCTGCTCACTAATGGACATAATGCTTAAGCCTCATTGTTAAAACTCTGCTTTGGAGACATCATAATAAAATGAGCCATTTTATATTAACCTTTAGCCTTTAATTCTGAACTAAAGCACCTGTCAGCACAAATATAGTTGGTGCATTGTTGAATTGATGAAGCAAAAAGCCATTAGCACTGGAAGATTACACAGATTTTGATACCGCCTGACCAGTCACACATAAAGAGTTGCATTCTCATTTAAAATGCAAGTGGGAACAATGAATACATACAATCTATTCAATATATCCAATCAATGGTGTGTTGCCATTCTAACTTCAGCTATCATAGTCTATCAAGAATTAGCAACATAATATTAGGACTGGCATGCAACTGGAAGCAAATCCCAAGTAAGAACTAAAGGTAGTTGTATCATCTCAAGAAAGGCTTAAAGAATTAAAAATTGCATCACAAATTGATCTTCATGTCCTCCCTCAGGAGAAATTGTTCTATTCAATTTCACAGGACAGCAAGTTTTAGAGTCAGTAAGCAGTTCAATTTGGAAGATGATGAGGAAAGGAGAAAGAAGAGGCCAAATTTAAGGATCAGTCCATTTATTCACTCTTGGACAAGCTGGAAATTAAAGAGTAGTCTCTTTCAGAACCTGCTTTAATCCATCGTCCAAAACAACTCAAAAATGCTTTGTTAAAAGTGTGGTTTGCCTCTTTCTTCTTCCACAAACTCTCCTCTGCAAAGAGAATCTTGCATGGAATAAGTATTTAGCCCATAATGCTTTTCATAAATTGAACCACCTTACAATGACCAAACTGGGTGTATTTCTGTACAAATATTGATGTTGTCCATTTTTATATCTAATGACAATAGCCTATATTAGGATGGTTATTTAGCAAATAAATTTATAAAACAAGTTAGCAAGATCAACTCTGTGTTACATTAAAAGAGAAGAAATATTCTCATAATTTAAAAACTGTTTTTTAAAATCTGTATTACAGTTCTCTTTTAAGACATACTTCATGTACATTCATCCTGACAGTGGCTTTTCCCTATGTAACATTTCTAATGTGGCATCAAATATTTTTATTCATCTTAGCCCACTGTAACACAAAAAATCCCTTTATTGTGGAAATCTTTGTGTCTTCAACGTTGTCCTGGTTTTGGCTAGAGTAAGGTTAATTTTCACCAGGAGCTGAGAGGCAGCCACAACCAGGACAGGCAGCTGAGCCAACCAATAGGATATTCAATACCATACTGACATCTTGCCTATATATAAATGTGGAAGTTTAGGGACCAAGCCAGCCATGAGTGTCTCTGGTGCAGTGGGCCCGTTTTACTGGGCTCTCACACCAGGTTTTATAATTTTTCCTAAAAATACATATTTAACTTCTTGGGGTTTGCACTTTTAATGATGTGACAATGATGCAGTACATTTTGTACATATTACACCTCAAATCTAAAACAATCTGAAAATTTCAACTTTTGTTAGAATCAAAGATTTGAAAATTTAGGAAAACTATTCAGAAGTACTTTTAACATTTATTTTTTCTTTAAACAAAACATTTATAGGTACAAAAAAACTGCTGAAATCAGGGCTAAACATTCCCATGATAGCAAAATTCTTAAGCACATACTCTGTTTAAGCTTATTTTTATTCCTTGTTGACATAAGATGCACAAAATTATGACTACTTGCTCCCCATTGAAACTCATACCTGATTAAGTATATGATAGACATAAATGCTAAAGGTATTCATGGAGATGTACTTAAAGTGGTTGAATACTTAAAACTGAATTGGATCCATCTTCCACATTCATCAGTATTTGGGGGCTGTTAGCACTTTCCAGGAAAAAGTCTGCAGGAGACTCCAAAGTAGCTGACCTCAAAAACATCCTAGTCACAATGCTCACAAAAATTTAATTGTGATTCTAAATATTTAAACAAATAGCTTTTAGACAGGGCCAGTGGGAACAAAGGTCACAACACAATTTTCAAGCAGTTACCTTTGCAACCTTGAAGGTGTGGTTTTCAGTTTCTTGATGCTGGTCACAAACCTGTACAGTCTTGTATTTGGCTTTTTTTGGACAGACATTTTTTCAGGTAGGCAAATCAAGTGAGGCTTAGTTGGTCATTAAAAAAAATAAATATGCAAAACCTTACCTTTTTTGGATGCTTCAAAACTGTCATAGAGATTTATCTTTTGTGTGTCGTATGTTAATGTGGTGTTTGGCAGAAGAGTTCTGTTTCTGTTGATTGTGTTCACAGCAAATCTGAAGGCTAATTCTTCTGCTCCCATTGGACCAGATTCCACACACTCAAAAATGCCTCCTGTTAGTGAGAGAAAGAAGAAAGGGAAGAAAACACAAACCACTAGTAAGCCAAAACCACATGCATTAACAGCTTTTATCATCAATTTGGGAAAAAAATGGATCAGTCTGAAATCTCACGATTTTGGTGACATTTGGGTGAGATCATAAACAGCCTGAGAACAGATGAAACTTACCTTAAACAATACCTGTTTGTTTTTTTCCATACAACAATATTTTATTATTGCAAATATAGCAATATAAACACTAATTAGAAGGAAAAAAAAAAAGGATAGTAATTAAGAATATGTGATAATTATTTTACATAGTTAAACTTGAAATTATTATATTTAGGCCTTCGAGATGATTCAAAACCTAGTCGGGATGGAGGGAGGAGCACAATTCTAGATTCTTGGAACAATTCTGGATTCTTGTTTTCTACTTTTGTGGATTTATGATACAGCCGTAATGAAATTGAGAGTTCACTGCAAAGGCAACATATAAAGCATAGAAAAGGGATGCCCCAAACCACCTCCAAAAATGAATATGTATATATATTTTAGCATGTTTGTGCATGAACTGAATAATACATTGAGCAAAGGGTTAGATTTTGCTATTTTACACTGAAACACATGTACACGCTATACTTTATTCTCAGCAAACAAAGGATTCTAAGCCTTGAATAAGCTCTATTGTGCAGTAAAAGTATTCCTAAACAAAGGAACAGAGCAGGACGTGCCTCAAATGACTGGCAATTTCTAGAAAACTTCTGAGACAACCTTAATTTTAAAGGATACTGTGCTTCAGCTGTTCTTTTCTCATTAATGAGATATCATTGCCCAAGAAATGTAAAACTATATGTACTTTGGGGTAACAATTTTTCTTGGGTCTAGAAAAGCCAAGGATATCTGTGATACAGTGACAATACAAGTCATTTGAAGATATGTCCTTATTATGGTAACATGGAATGCCTCAGAAAAACAATCAGCATCCATAGGGTTCCTGTGGTCTTTATGCTAACAGTATCTGTCAATACGAATGGATAACGAAAGACCATTATGTGAGGATCACTAGTTTCAAGCTAGGCACTGAATTTGCAATAAATGTTTTTCAGTTGCTTTTTCCTTTCTTGTACTTACTAATTTCCAAAGTAATGTTGCTACCTGGCTTTGTATTGTCTAAAAAAAAAAATAAATTATTCAACATTGCACTGCTATCTCAGCAAGAAGCTCTCCATCTGAATGTGCAGGAACTGAGTCAGACTGAACTTTACAAATTATAGTTGATTTGTAAAAATCTTGTTGAGCAGCCAAGGAGCTAAACAATTTCCAAAGCAAAAAGAATGTGTATTTAGTTATTTCCCCCTTCCTGATACTATTAAATATGAAAAGGTTTTTCAGTTTTCAAACCTCCTGCCTCTTCCAACCTGTTTGTCTCTACACAATGGAGATGTTAACTTTTTTTTTCCTGCAGATGAGCCCTTAAGCTCCTGCTGGGAGCCCTAAGGGCAAATGTTCAAATAATATAATTTAAAAGCACAAGCACTAACTACTGGGAAAAGATGTGACTAATCTATTTTAAACATTATTCATTTAAAACTGAGAATAATTCTCTGATGATAAAGGCAGATCCTCAAGAAAAAATCATATCTAAGGAATTGATAAAAACTGAGCATAGAACGAACATATAATTGGTAACCACTATGAACAATATTTCAGAAGCTAAAATAAACTTGGATAAAATTCAGATAAAGTCTAGTAAACTAAAACTGAAAAAAAGGACCATGTTTAATCACACACTAACACAATACTTACATGAATGTAAGCCTACTGCTTTTGAAACTCAGTAAGTGCTCTATGAAGGAAAACATTATGCTAGACAAGATGTTATGCTGATTAAGACATAGCATCTAAATGTTATAAATCAAACCATGACACATAGGAGGAACATATTTTGATTTGGGGAAAAAATAATTTAAAATTGCTTCATAAACCTAAAATTTAGTGAATAAGTGTTAAGTTTAGACATTAAGAGTGAATAAAAATAAAACATTTCCATTAACAGAATGAAAATTAAGACAGATTTTACAGGCTTTCCTAAGGCATCTGGAAAGCAGTTACTCAAATGCATTTGAATAAACCACGAGACAAAAAATTATATATAAAAAAAATATTACCCAAGGTACAATGGATTCATAAGGAGAAATAATTATTACAATATCTCTTTCTTCCCCCAGAACTTTTTACATTCAAAGAATTATTCTTTAATTTTAATATGTCTGAACAATTGTCTATATCTATAGATTGTCTATATCTTCCTTCTTTATTCCCATATTTTTCATTCTGCTCATTTCTAAATTCTTGAGATAGGTAATTCCTTGTAAAGAAATGCAGCCACTACTCTCAGCATATAAAACTTTATTTTAAAAAATGATTTGGACCTCTCATATCTGAGTAATTCCTAAAGGTACTGACAAGCTATCACGCAGCAAGAATTTTATGATGATAAAATCTCTACCTTCTGTGAGTGACAACACGTCCTAGGTTCAGCTAGAATAGTTAATTTTCACAGCAGCTGGGTAGGGAAAGGACAGATCTGGCATAACTGACCTCTACTAGCTAAGGATATAGGATATAAACTGGGGGAGCTGGCCAGAGATAATGGCTCCAAATGACCTGAGCATCAGTTTCTGGATTGTGAGAAATTACATTGTGCATCATTTGCTTTACATATTTTTATTAATATTATTGTTATTCTCCATGTGTTGACTTGTTAAGCCTTGTCTCAACCCATGAGTTTCTACCTTTTTCTCCAGATTCTTCTCCCTTCCCAATGGTGGGGTGAGCAATGAGTGAGTGGTCACATGGTGGTTAGTCTCTAGCTGAGCCTGCACCATAACAAAATGTGAAATTTCACACATGCACCATTCAGTGGTTTCTTCCCTCAAACATTCTCTGTACCTGCAACAGATATATCCCCAGAAAAGCTACTAGAAAATGGTCTGTCTGCCTCAGGGTAGATTTCCATTCAGAGGTAAAATAACCTTTTTCTGTTTTCTCATTATTAGGATATTTTGCTAGGAGGAAGGAAAATAGCTTTCAATTCCTGTTCCTGAATATTTTCACATTTGACATTAGACAGACACTGAATTAAAAATAAGAACCCTAAAGAAATATAAATTAGACCATACATTCAGTTTCCTAGATGTTGTCAAACCTGTAAGATGTCAAACTTCCACTAGGCTGCTTTCATTTCAGTTTTATGCTACTTCTGTACTGTCTGATGAAGAGCAGTTCAACATCACCTGGAATGTCCCATCATTAAATAGATTGGATGTTGGCAGGTATGCATTCATCTTCAACTTCACACTTAGAAAAGACTCAAATCAACAGGTTCTCAATGTGCACCATGTCCTACTAGCATGCAAAATGGCTGAAAAGACAGGCTCCTTGTGAGTACTCCTCCTCCTTGTAACAACTGGTGGCTTTGTCCAACCTAATACTGCACACAGGGCACCATCATTCTTTTTTTATTGATCCTCTAAGCAGCTTAAATTGAACTGCACACTATGCAGAGCAGGAGTGTAGGCAGATACATCTGCCTTCTGAATATCACATAGAGTCACGAAACAGCTCCTTGTTCTCCAGATGGGAGCCTTTTCAGATGTGCACGGAAGTCTGTGCTTTAGATATTTTAAGGATTCTCAACAAAAGTATAGGACTTCAGACATTAACCTGAATGGGAAGGGGGTTTTTCTGCATAAGATGCAGGTAGAAACTTAATTTGTACTTTTAAACTGCCTCGGCCTTACTATTATGTTCCTCTATTTATACTCAATATGTAAATAATAGTAAAAAAACCCACATATTTTTAAAGAAAGTGTTATGTAAATCCACTGGCTTAATATGGGAGACAAGCCAGAAATTACACTATAATTCTTAATAAAATTGAAAAGAAATTAATAAAAAGGATTGGCTTTTCACTTTAGATATACTCAATTATAAAGGGATAGTGTTATCCAGTAACTGTTACAGCATACTGAGTCATGTTGTTCTCTTCTAAGTAGGCTGTTCTTTACTGCTCTTGTACCTTGTATTCAGGATAGCCTTATTAATAAACAAATTGAGGAATGCACTGCATGCTCTCAGATAAGCAGACAGAAGAGTCATAAATCTTGTCATTGATAGCCAAGCCAATGCCTATCTCTGTCTAGCAGCTTGAAAAATGCAGGTATTGGGGTTTGTCTTATTTTTAACACCACTTAAATAACCATAATAAGAAGAAACATCGGTTTTAAAATACAACCAGCAGTATATCCTAGAGGAAAGAGCTGAATTTTCAAAACCAGATTGAAATAAAGACAGAAACTTAAAAGGAGTCATAAAATGTGTTGTTAATCCTTAGATTGCTTTAATGGTCTCATACATAACTCACACCATTTACAAGGGTAATGATATAACAGTTCATCTATGTCCTGTAACAGTAACTTTGGAGAACATGGCAGCACACAGCTATAGATTAGCCCCAAGCTCTTGAAATTTTATTGACTCTGTACAGTAAGTGACTGCTGGAGAGTTGAATACTTCAAATTTTTACTATCATGATAACCACTTAGCAAAAGCTTACTAGATTTTTGTAATGATCAGCACCTGAAGGATCACAGTGATGTGAGATGCTTAAGACAGACATGTATGCAAGGGCAATTGTAAAATAATCTTTAAATACTGTATCTTTTGCAATGACATCTAAAATAATTCAGATTTCCCATTAAAGCTTACATATTAAAAATGCTTTTACCAAATCTGAAATACAAAAATGTATTTTCCACCAAAAAAAAAGTTGAAGAGTTGTCATTTTTAGTTCACAAGCCATTTTGTTGGTTTGATGGAGTTTCTTTTCAATTTTGAAATAATTTTCTTAAGCACAAAATCCAGGAAGGGTTGATGGGGCGCAGAAGGTAGCTTGTTACATATTTTGTGCAAAACAACCCCAAAATTGCTCCTGTTTTTAACTGCCTAATTTCACAAACAATATAATAATCATTTGAATGATACAACTTTCTATTTTTATTCTACAAAAGTTTTATAGTTATTTTTCTGTCCACAAGCTTTCCACTTTGGGGATCACTATCTTGAGTGTTTTACATTATCATCTCCATGTAGTATCTGATGAAATCCAGTAAAAAGCAGAAAACTGCTTAATGACACAAAACCACTAGATGAATGCAAGTGCCAGAACGTTACCTGTAAATCTCTACTTCTCTTAAATATTGAGAACTTTAGAGATTCATGCCATAAAACCTGAGATAGTTACCTACTTGAAATAATCCACATTCAACAAAACTTCAAAAAGTGTCTGAATAGAACTACAAATGAGCAAAATAACAAACCTGATTGATACTAAATCAAATAATTTCTCATTTGTTTCCACTACAGTACAAGACTGTTTCAGTAAAAACAAATGTTATTGAATTACAGGAGCTACAGACATTTTACAGTCTCTGCCCTCTGAAAAATTAAGACTTAAAATAAAAACAGAATGCCACATTAATTCAGAATATAATCTGACAAAGGAGTTGAAATTAAGTTTACAGAATAAGCTATTGAATATAAAATAATTATTTTTCAATATTACTGCAAGTATATAAATCATATACAGATAATTAAATCTTCCATGTTTTGGCAGTATCTGGAATTTACCAGACTGATTCTCAAATGTGAAAACAGGAGAGAAAAATGTAAATACAAACTCAGGCTAAATATATCACTGCTGACATCAACAAAGTTACGGAAAAAATACCAGCAACCATAATTTCAGTTTTAACTGTGATTTCATTGTATGATGTAAGATGAAGTGGTTTTTTTTAATAACATCAAAACAATTTGTTAAAGATATCACACATACACAGGCTACTTTCTAAAATGTGTAATTTTTTGACATTTTTTTAATATTATTTTTAAATATTATTATAAT
>JANHGL010021978.1:69466-101749 GCA_024611195.1 Ceyx melanurus | reverse complement strand
TGCTATTAATCCAAGCACACAGATGAGGCATGGTGCAGCTGACTGACCATCAGTGTTATGTCCTGCCTGTGAAGGATGTCTAGGCAGGGCTGCTTTTCCTCCAGCCCGGGGGATTTCTGCCTTGAAACGGTTTCCGAGGTGAGTGGTCGGAGACACCTGCAGCCACGATGAAATACCCATTTTCGTCTCGATCAGCGTGTTTTATTAAGGGCTAGCATTAAGCAGCGCTTATCACGTAGGCTTTGTCTAGGTGGAAGCATGGCTGGGATTCTTCCGTCATCTTGAGTTTAATTCTTTAATCGTAGCCTTGTTGCTTCCCTCCCTGCCAAGCCATGCTAAGCAACCCCACATGCAGCTCTGTCTCCAGGGTGAAAGCAAACTGACAAAATGTTGTAGAAATGCAGAAAGCACTAGAGAGAACTGGAGTCTAAAAATGAAAGCTGTAGTAAAACCACAAGGTCACAGGCATGTGGGTGCGAGTGTTTGATTTCAGGGCTCCTTTTTGCTTGTGCTTTGGAGGAAACTGTTCCTCCAGTCCCAGATGTTGGAAAGCCTCAAGTCAGGCAATGAAAATAGGGCCTGAGAGAGGACTGGGATTCTCTGTGCACTCTCCCAACACCTGTCTAGGCATTCATGTGCTTTTTCTCACCACCACAAAGAGAAGGAGTGCACTTTTATTTAGAAAAGGGAAGCTAGGACACTTGAATGGTGATGTGATGATGGTGTTGAAGACAAAAAGCTGTGCTTTATGGCTGTGCCTGGGGAAGTCCACAAAAAAAGGCCCTTGGGTTCACCTGAGAATTGTTTCTCCTTTTTTCCTTCTGATTGGTTCTTCAACAGCACCTTTGCCTCTTTCCCAGCAGAGGCATTTAGCCCAAATAGGGAAATAATGTAGCCTTTCTAGAGCCATAACATGCTAGCCAAGCTGTGAACCTCCACCACTGCGACGCATTGCCTGACTCTTACACCCCACCAGCTCTGTTTCTCTGAAGGCATCAACAACTCCTTATCCACTGCTGGGGAGCCACACTGCTCAAAGCTTCCTCTGTACCAGGGTTTGTGCTCAGGATATTTGAGGAGATTGGATGTACTTTTTATGCCTAACATCTCTGAATGCCAACACCTAGTAGCACAGTTTTAAGCTGATGAGACTGCTTGCTTGTCTCTCCCTCACTTTCACTAATTCTTTTGGCTGTGAACTGCTTCTAAGACTTGAATATTCACTGTCCTACAGCTGCCCAGGCTGCACCTAGTTTGCTCTCCTGGCATTGCTGTTCGTGGCATGGCATGAACTTGGCTCATGTTCTTGCTCTTGGGAGTTTCCACAGCAAGATGCATGATGCCATATAGGCACAGCCATTTCTCTTGCCTCTTTGGGCCTTTGGTAGTGTCTTGATCTCCTCAGGTCTGTCAGGGTTGCAGTTTTCTAACACTGAGTCTAGGACAGAATTTGATTTCCTGGTGTGTTTTCAGGCAGCTATAGTCCTGCTGGCTTAACAGGCAAAAGCCACTGTTCTCCATCATCCTGATGAAATTCAGATCCTATAATAAAGCCCAGTGTTCCCCAAGGCACAAACATCACTTGACAACCAACCAATAGGTTGGTCATGGAAAACACAAATGGCACATGCTACTGGCTGTCCTTGCCATTGGTACAGTGAGTGACCTGGAGCTCTGTTCCAGCTCAGTGTGCTGCGATCTGCATGTGCTCCCAGCTCATGGACATCAGTGTCTGCAGCTGTGCAAATCCTGGTTGCACCTGGGTCTGCTGCGGGGTGCTCAGGGACTCTAGTATCCAGTATGGACTGAGCTCATTGACCAGTGTTTCCCTTGCCAAGGATGTGAGTAGTACCTCTCCAATTATTTTCAGGAAGCTTGTAGGAACTTAGTCTGCTATCTCTATCCCTCTGGTGATTTTAGCTGAAACTGGAAGGGAGGGAGGGAGGGAGGGAGGGAGCAATGTGAACAGACAGACAGACATGGAAACTGTGATTTCATATGCCTGGCTTCCTAAGGAAACCTGGCTACAAATAGAAGTGAGATTTGCTACTGCAAAAAGCTCCTGGGGATACAGTGAAGGTGGGGGAGACTGTGGAGCAGGGAGGGGTGGTTAAACTTGCTTTTGTTATAGGCACCAAGGCCTGAAACATACCTGGGCTTAGACTCCTTCCTGAGATCTGGTGGTCTGAAGACTGGACATCTGCTCTGCACTAGCATTCAGCTCCCTCTAGAGATAGTGGTGCAAGAGCTATACCTCTGGATGGTGACTCCTGGGAGGTACTACCATCCTTCACCAGCCACAGCTAGGCACCTAGCTGATGGATGGAGTGCCTGTGTGTGCCTCCAGCACAATTAACCTGCCCAGCTTCTGTCTAGGACTGTGTCCAAATTGCCAAGGTTCACAACCTGCTTTCACCTCAGCCTTTCCCCATATACATTATCAGGGACATCTCCCACCTCTTTGTCCCTGGATGGGCGCAGGGAGCTGATGCTGGGGATTTGCCTCTGCTCCCTTTAAGCTTTCTGCTCCTTCCTCCTGCAGAGCCTGGAAGAGCATCCTACTGCACAGGGAACCCACACACAACTACAAACCCAGTGCAGAATTTGGCCTGGAGGGAGGAGCTGACACTGGCAGACAAGAAAGCAACAGCCCTACTAATTCTGGTCTCCTGGCCTCTGTGGTGCATTCCAGGCAGATGCCTCTTCCCCAGGATACCCAGAAGCCTCAGGCTTATTAGCAGAGTTTTATTCTCCCAACACTCATGGGAGGTGCTCTTCCCATTTTACAGAGGGACACCCAGAGCACAGGGAGGTGAAGGGCTGCCCTGAGCTTGCAGAGGGAGTCTGTTGGCAAGGCAGCCTCAAAGCTGGGCTGGGGACCAGACAGGTAGCACTGTGCTTGTCAGTGAGGGAAATCCACAGGCAGAAGGCAGTAACAGCCCAGGAGGAATAAGAGGTATAGGAATAATGCAGAAGAGCCTGATGCTGATTGATAGGCACCAAAAGCAGGTGGTAAGGATAGAGAAATGGTCTGGAGACAGCATCAAGTCAGAGGTGAGATGTAAAAAAAACCCCAAACCAAACAACCAAAACAAAAAACCCCAAAGAAATGTAGTGTTTCTCCCTTGCTTCTCATTTGCTGGCATCTTCCTTGCTGAAATCTTGAATCACAAGGGAAAGGGACAACTTGCCACTTGGTCTCCATGTGTTAAAAAGCAAAGCTGGAATCTCCCCAAAGAACACTTCCAAGCTCAGTCTCTACAAGCTGCCTCAAATACATCCAATCTGGCTGAAATGTTATATTGGGGATGTTTTATTTTCTCTATTTATCTGTTTATTTTGGAAAGTTGCTGGGGAGATTGTGGGAGGAGGTTGGATGCTTTGTTGAAGAGATAGGATACTTGGAAAAATTAGTTGCAAACTGATAATTGTTCTAACTTCTTAATGTCCTTTATAGAAAACTGGGTGGCCTGATGTGTATTATACTTGATCAGCTTCACAGAGGACTTGTGCCTCTGACTATATTTGGAAAGGTTTTGATGTTTTTTTTTTTGTACTGATGCAATCAGGATGCTGATGGCCTGGAAATCATTTTCCTGATGTGGAGATCTGGAGGGCCACAGGGAGGGGATGCCAATAGGCTGTGCCTATTTTGGAGTGGCAGAAATGGGTGGATGAGAGAAGGAGCTGGGCAGAGCTGGAGTAGGGCTGTGAGCCAAGGGTTTTCCAAGCTGTGTTTAAAGTGCCATCACACTGTGCAGCCCTGAGTGGCAATGCGGTATTTGGACACAGCAGCTTTCCTCCATGGGTCTGGTTGTACAGCCAGGGTGGTAGTAGGGTCCTTCTTCTCTGATGGGTAAAAATCACAGCTGGTTGGAGCTAGTTTCTACCAAGGCTGTGCCATAGATCAGTGTCCAGATCAGAAGTAAAGCCAGCAGAGCATGTGGCTGCCTAGACAAATCTCCAAGCATTCTCCCCTGTGCCTTGCAGGGCTGTTGGCATCCTTTTTGTGTCCCTCCACTCTAGAAATCTGGGTTTAGGCTCTTGTCTGATTTACTGATTGATGGTCAGAGACCAGACAATTTGTTTGGGCTTTTGTTTTTTTTCCTACAGCCATGTCTTTTCCCAGCACAGGCTTTGCTGGAGCTCCCCGCTGTGAAGCCGATTGCTGCTTTCAGTGAGGCACAGGTGGACAGGCTTCAGCATGGCCAGGAAGCATCAGCAAGAAAGGAGCGGTTTGCTAGCCCTCCAGAGATAGAACACCTATGGAGGCAAGGTGTACAGTGCTTTTCCCAGGGAAGGGTGATTACCATGTACAGTAGAGGCTTGAGTGCTGCTCTTCTGCAGGACACAAATGGGTGCTGTGACTTGGAGACTTAAGGTCTCACCTTGGGGTAGGAGCACAGGGCACATAACTTGAAACAGCTGTTTTTGCTGGGGGTGGGTAGGCACTTGTTGGTTAAGACTGTCCTCGTGCTTGGGGATTTTTGGAGTGCTGCTGTCTTTTCACCAGGGACACTGGCAGGGGAGTGAGTAGCTGGCTTGTGTTGAGGCTGTTTCTCTAGCTTGCAGGCTTGCTGTGTCTTGCAGTAGACATTGCTGCTTTGGCAAAGGTTTCAGCCCCTCTGTCTGAAAAGACACCATCTTCCTCCTGCCCCTGACACCATCAAAGGGTTTTGAGCTGCCTTCTCTGTCACCCTGAAGTAGTGCACTTTGTACTGATGCTTCTCTCTGTCTAGCTCTGACTATGGGATGGGGAAAGGCTGGTCGGGAGTCCTCATGCTGTGACAAAATGTTCCTAGGTGCATTTCCAAAGCACATTGAAAAGCAGCCACTCTTGTGTGAAAAGCTAATTTCATACTGCTCCCAAGCAAGCGACCAGTCCCTGTGTGGAGAGGGTACTTCTCCCACCTCCCATGCACTGTAACATGGCTGTGGTGACATTCTTTCCCATACATGCTGGTAATAAATTCACAGTAATGATGTTTATTATGAAGCTGATGTTGCAATGGGATAGGTACCACCGGGTGGTATCGGTGCTGGCTGTACTGGTGTGAACACTACTGTGTTACAGCTGCTCTGTGCAGGTTTTCTGTTGAATTCTGGAAAAACAAAATTGCTGTGGAAAGTGTCTCACCCTCTCTTTGTATGGTCACTCATTCCTTGTGAGCCCAGACCATTTCCTTTCTTGCTCAATCCTTCTGTAATGAAAGTGTCTGGGCTAGCAGTGCTTTTTCAGTGCTTGGAAAAATAATGGTGCTACTAGCTTGTTGCAGGTGGTCATAAACCTGTGTGTGATACAAAGGTGTAGGAAAATAACAGGAAGGGTCTTACAGTGACTATTTCAAGGGCAAAGTGCTCAAACAGAGATGGGACTTTTGGGAGGCTGCTGCAAAGGAAGACACTGCTTTGTTGAAACACAGAGCAGCTTTCACACTTGCTTTGCATGCAGCAACCAGTCAGCCTGAAGGAGCACTGCTGCCAGGGAAAGGTCAGAGCAGAGTCTAAAAGGTTGTTTTTTCCCTATCTGGCAGCTTCTGAGCTGAGGGGCTGGAGCACAACCTGGCATCAGGAGCTCTCTCCTACTGATTTGTAAAACCTAGAGCTCCCATGTCCAGCAGGAAGACAAATATCTCTTCAACCCTCCTAGCCCTGCTGTGGACAACAACTGCCCTCCTGGTGTTTAACAATGCCAAGAGTTGGAATAAAGGCTGGAGAAACTTGCAGCTGAGCTGAGCTTGCCTTGAAGTGACCATTCAGCCTGTTGCAGGCTTTCCTCTGTGACTGCTACTTCCCTGCAGGAGCTTGTCCACAAAGGGGCTCAGCTGTGACTTCAGGAGACCTCAGGTTGGGATCTGGCTCTCCTGGTTATCTCCAGCTCTGTCTGAAAGCTCTCAGGCAGCTGGTTTCATGGAGCCCTATAGCTCTGCTCTCAGTGGTAAAAAGGGCTGTGGATGCTGCCCCTGGGCATGGGGTAGGGCTTATGGGCAGGGTGGTGCTGGCCTGTGGTAGTGGTTTGGGGCTCTTCACCACACACATATGGCTAACACTGAGCCCGAGAGGAGCTTGCAGCCCTGCTCAGTGCTGCTGTGAGAAATCCGAGCCGAGCACTGAGGGAGCGATGCCGAGGCCACGAGCACCGTGGCAGGCAAGGCTTGCCAGGGCTGCTCACGCTTCTGCTTTTATTGTTGATGGCTGGGATGGGAAATGCAATTGAGACACCTTAATGAAAAGCTAACAAAGTTGGGTTTGGAGAGAGGGATGATGTTTGGGTAGCCTTGCTTATCGTTAGAGAATGATGTGAATGATTTGTCTGGGAATATTCCTACTGCTGTGCCTGCAGCAGTGTGCTGACCATGGGCCGAGACCCTATGCAAATGCAGACTCAGAGGGTCTCTGGGGACCAAACTGTTTATTTTGGATTGTACAAATAAAAAAATGCTGCTAATTTTATAGCAGCTGCTTCTCAGAGATATTTTCGGCATCAGGCTCTGATTGTGTGTAACCAGCATGTTGTGGTCAAGCATTTTCTAGCAATCTGTAATTCCTGAGTCTGGTGTTAATCACACTCATCATGAATTGGTTCAAGTAGGAAAACTGGTAAAGGTATGTGAATCTTGCTTAATAACTGCACCACAAAATGCTGGAGGAAATCCAGCACAGAGTTCAAGGATGCTACTATTGCTGCTCAAAGAAGAGTCCTGACACATTGCCAAGGTCAGAGGGTTCCTCTTCCAAAGCTCCAGCCTTTCCCCACCCATCTGAGCTCTCCAGAAAAGTTCCATGTTTCTTATCTCCTGCCGTCTGAGGAAAAGATGTTTGTACATGGAGAGCTGGATGGGAAGGCCAGAAAAGATGCATTGCTCAGATGTAAGCCTGTAGGTCTTTTTTCCTCCTACTTATTGTAAAACTGTACTTGATTAAAAAAAAACAACAACAAACAAAACCAAACAACAAATCAAAACCAACTTATATTAGAAGGTTTGAGAGGGAAGGACATGACAAACAAGTTCAAGTCGCTTATTAATCTGATTTAATAGATGTCTTCTTTCTGGCTGAGACTTCCAGTGCTTGAAGACTGTAGAGCTGGTCCAAAGTGTGATGGGACTCTCCTATTCTTTATGACCTAAATCAGTGACCCAAAGCATAATATTTTCTCTAGAACCATCTGTTTCCTCTTTTTGCCAAGGGGATTTCACAATGCCTGGTTGCTCTGAATAATTGTACATGTGCAAGAATATGACTTGCCACGGGGAGAAAATTAACTGAACAAGGGCAGGTGGATGCTCTTGAGTTTTCTGTTGAAACTACAACCTTTTAGAAAGTGGAAGAACCATGCAGATGAGTAGTATTTTCTGCCCACATTAAATTTATCTTAAGCCTTCATATTAAAAAAAATACCCACCAAAACTATGCTTAGGAGCTATTTGGGATAGACAGAGTAGGTATCAAATCAGCCTGTGTTTTGGCAGCCCCTTTATCAAATGTCTCCAAGACATGGCTGGGAGCAGTGTGAAACACGGGAATAAGTTGGGTGACTAATTCATGCTTCAGCTGAACTTCAGTGACCATGAATTCACATCTGTTTCAACTTAGCTGGCCACCAAATGGCCTGCAACAAGGTACTCTTCTTTGCAAACATCATGGTTTCAATTTTTTACTTCAGATTTGTAAGCAGAGGCTACAGCCTGCACTCTGGGAAGCAGAAGATACCCAGGGGCTGTGATCAGGGGAGCAATGTTCAGGGCTTTTGACTCCAGCAGTAAGAGCCTTTTGTAGCGTTAGCAGGATTTCCAGTGCAAACAACTCCTTTCTTTTAAATATGTCTCCATACAGGAAACTTGTTTTTTCTTGTACATCTTATCTGGTTTTATCACCCAGCTCTCTGACTTATGTGTTTCCTGCTCTGTGTATCTTTTTATTTTCTTAATTAGAAAATTGGGAGGAGTAGTGGAAGCAGGGGAGGCAGACCCACAGTTTCCAGTAAAAAAAAAAAAAAGTAAATTTATATAAAACGTTCTTGATAAATTCTCGTTATTATTCTTCCAGCCCCATAATCCTACTACAGCATCCTTATATAAAAGCAAATGGAGGAGAGGGCTTTGATCCATAATCACAATGTCTCTTTGTGGAGTAGCTTCTGTAACAGTGGGTTCAGGATGGTACTCATTGCTTCCTCCAGCCAGTTCTTCACTTGCACACAGCCCTGCTCTTTTGTAATCTAACCCTGCCCTAATGAGGTGAGGTGATTTCTGTGTCATGGGGGATGGGGAGAAGGGTGATGGTAACCTGGTGCTTTACTTCAAGGAGGCACTGATGTGTCCCTTTTTAAGGGGGTAAATGCTTCTCCCCAGAACACCTGCCTGGCTGTACTTTTGCAGTCATCATTGCAGCACGTGTAGCCTGCTGTGTGGCTGGAGAGCCAATCGGTCTCCCAGCTGTACTGTGAAACAAGCCCAGTTTCAGGAGGAAGAGGGAAGGTGTGTTTAGCCATCCTGCTTGTGTCATGCTCTCTATGACTGGGCTTAGGTGATATCTGGGATGCTGTCCCTAGATGCAGCCTTTAGCATGGATGGGTTACTTTGTGTCTCCCAGCCCATGTAGCTCTCTGATCTGGTGTGTTTGATGGCAACTGGTAGGGTGAGATCTGCCAGGTGTTAAAGGGTATCGGTTTAGAGAGGAGTTGACTGAATCTCCTGCTTGTGTCCCATCTCTGATATGGTCCTGGGAATACCATTTTCTCAGAGAAGTTTAAACCTTTCATGGCTGAGCTCTCTTTCTTTGTGTGTTGGTTTGTTGTTTGTTTGTTTGTTTTTGTTGGTTTTTAAAATTATTTATGTATTGTTTGGTTTGGTTTGATTTTCTCTCTTTGTTTGTTTGTTTTCTGGGCTGTGTTTTTTTATGAGCAAAACCAGTTCAGCCTTTTGTATTCTCCAGTGAAGCAAAGATACTGATGCACTCATTTTCATTTCTTTGTAGAAACATTTTTTAAGTACCTTGTGATTAAATTAACTTGGAATGGAGAAGCACAGTATGGCAAAGGCTCTCCTTGAGGAGAAAATATAGCTTTAATAACTAGGAATCTGGCTTTTATTGGTAGTAGAATTAAGAATATAACACTGAGCATGCTCAGGTTTTTGCACTAAGCATCTCCATGTACTTAGAGACATCTGTTCTGTCTGTTTATGCGCTGTTAGCTAACTGCAAACCTCTTTAACAGCTCCCCTACACTGCTGGAAAATCCTGAGGCAGGACAAGGGCAAGTACTGCTGTCATGCCTGATGACTGATGATGTAAATGGAGTGAGAAAGGCCCTTGAAGGGGAAGCTGTCAAAGCTGACCTAGTGGGAAAAGAGTACAGGGACAGGTTTCCCCTCAAAGCATGCCAAGAGAGCCAGGCTTGGATGCATATGAGGCTCTTTCCAGTTTTGGGAAGGTGCAAAGTGATGCTCTGTGGAAGGAATGGCTCCAAAGTTGTTAATTAAAGACTGCCCTTCTGGTGCACCTTATGACCAAGTTCCTACTAAGCATAAGGTTTCACCAGGGCTTGAGCTCACTTCATGCAGATTTCTGATGTGGTTTAGAGGCTTGGGAGGACTATGGGTAAGAAAAAGCTGTGGAATATGTAGTTTACAGTGATTAAAAATGGCAAACATGAAAATACTTTTAAAAAGTGTTGGGAAGATGGCAGATCTCCTTGTCCTCTCCTGCTCTTATCCTGAATGTCAGTAAGTGAGCGCATTGTAATTCTTAAATGGGAACCACTTCTATCAGCTGTGAAGCAGAATTATGGGCTTTAATTAGTTGAGAAAGAAGAAAATGCAGTTGAACAACTAGACTTTCAGCTAAGAGACAGTGACATTAAACATCATAGTACCTAAAGGGGGTAGGTGCTAGCTCACTGGAAGTATCTGAATCCAGCCTTGTTCAGCCAACTGAATTAGATTATTTGTATGTGGAAAACTGCAGTCATTGTAACACAAATAGGCTCATTAGATGAGTCTTCTTGAGTAACAGTTTCTTTGGAAACAATGGGAAATAAACAGCATGTAGAGGAAAATGTGTTATCTCTGATCAGCTCCCTTAACGCATTTGTCCTTTTGTCTCTGCAGGTTGAGGACATCTGAGACCTGTTCAGTGGGAGCGGCCATGTCGCAAGCAACTCGCCCACCCACCTCCTCAGTGAGCTTCCACCTCCTGAGTGTTGTGCTGGTGTTGCTCTCCCATGCAGACAGCACACAAGCTGAGAGCCCCAGCGAGCTGCCGGTGAATGACACTGAGGAGTGCACTGGTTCATACATCTGCAAAAAGGGGGTGATTTTACCAATATGGGAACCTCAAGACCCCTCATTTGGTGACAAAATTGCTCGGGCAACGGTGTATTTTGTAGCGATGGTGTACATGTTCCTGGGAGTATCTATCATAGCTGACCGCTTCATGTCCTCCATTGAAGTTATTACATCCCAAGAGAGGGAAATAACCATCAAGAAGCCCAATGGCGAGACCAGCAAAACTACAGTGAGGATCTGGAACGAGACTGTTTCCAACCTCACCCTGATGGCCTTGGGCTCATCTGCCCCAGAGATCCTCCTATCTGTTATTGAAGTGTGTGGCCATGGGTTCACAGCAGGGGACCTGGGGCCAAGCACCATTGTGGGGAGTGCTGCATTTAACATGTTTGTCATCATTGCGATCTGTGTTTACGTTGTTCCAGATGGAGAGATAAGGAAGATCAAGCACTTGAGAGTGTTTTTTGTTACAGCAGCCTGGAGCATCTTTGCCTACACTTGGCTTTACATTATTTTATCTGTGTCTTCTCCTGGGATTGTGGAGGTTTGGGAAGGCTTGCTTACCTTCTTCTTCTTCCCCATCTGTGTGGTGTTTGCCTGGATAGCTGACAGGAGGCTTTTATTTTACAAGTACGTCTACAAGAAATACAGAGCTGGCAAGCAGAGAGGCATGATAATTGAGCATGAGGGTGATCGGCCCTCCTCCAAAGCTGATATTGAGATGGATGGAAAGGTTGCTAATTCTCATGTGGAGAACTTCTTGGATGGGACACTGGTGTTGGAGGTGGATGAGAAAGACCAGGATGATGAGGAAGCCAGAAGGGAAATGGCTCGGATTCTGAAGGAGCTGAAACAAAAGCACCCTGACAAGGAAGTTGAACAGCTTATAGAGTTGGCCAACTACCAGGTCCTAAGCCAGCAGCAGAAGAGCCGGGCCTTTTACCGCATTCAGGCCACTCGTCTCATGACAGGAGCTGGCAACATCTTGAAGAGACACGCTGCAGACCAGGCCCGCAAAGCTGTCAGCATGCACGAGGTCAACAGTGAGGTGGCAGAAAATGATCCCATCAGCAAGCTCTACTTTGAGCAGGGTACCTACCAGTGTCTGGAGAACTGTGGCACTGTTGCCCTCACCATTGTTCGTCGGGGAGGTGACTTGACCAACACAGTGTACGTTGACTTTCGGACAGAGGATGGGACGGCCAATGCTGGCTCTGACTATGAATTCACTGAAGGGACAGTGGTCTTCAAGCCTGGAGAGACCCAGAAGGAAATCCGTGTTGGTATAATTGATGATGACATATTTGAGGAGGATGAAAACTTCCTGGTCCATCTCAGCAATGTCCGCGTGAGCACTGAGGCTTCAGATGAGGGTGTTCTTGAGGCCAGTCGTATCTCAACACTTGCCTGCCTAGGATCTCCATCTACTGCTACTGTCACTATCTTTGATGATGACCATGCTGGCATCTTCACCTTTGAGGAGCCAGTAACGCATGTCAGTGAAAGTGTGGGGACCATGGAAGTGAAAGTGTTGCGAACCTCTGGTGCACGAGGAAATGTTATTGTGCCCTATAAAACCATTGAAGGCTCAGCCAAAGGTGGAGGAGAGGACTTTGAAGACACCTGTGGAGAGCTGGAGTTCCAGAATGATGAGATAGTGTAAGTGAAAGTTTTGTTTGTTACTTAAAGCTTCTGGTTCTCCTGAAATTAAACTCACATGGCTCCCAGAGCTGCGCTGGAGGTGTTTGGGTGCCAGAGTGTTGCAGTAAGCCACGAATTGTCTTATGTGCTTTGGGGAGCCTGAGCTGCTTCGTTCCTGCCTTGCTAACAGACCTGAGAGGGATGTCTGCTCAGGGGCACTTTACCTTTCTAGCAACAGGGAGGTGGGACAGGTTTATCAGCTCATCCCCATCCACCCTAGCCATGCTCTGAGCAGATCTCTGTAGCCTTGGCTCTGGAGTGGAGCAGAGAAGAAAACCAAGCTGGCTGTTACCAAGCTGGCCCAATCATAAGGAAATGTCTTGTGAGGGGCCTAAACTGAGTGTGTAAATAGTGGTACCTAGCTTCTCTTGCCTGTTGAGGGTCAGGTCTTCCATGACTGGGCCACAGCCTGTTGCATTCATGCTCTGTTAAGGGCTTTAGTGAAGGTCACTTCAATTTCTCTTCTGAAGGCTTCAGGCCTGAGTTGTTGTCCAAAGTATATCCTGAAAAAGTGTTGTCACATCTCAACACCTGCTTGCTTAGGATCGCCATCTACTGCCACTGTCACTGTCTTTGACAATGACCATGCTGGCATCTTCATCTTTGAGGAGCCAGTAAAGCATCAGTGAAAGTGTGATGAGTGTAGAAGTGAAAGTGTTGTGAACCTCTGGTGTATGAGAAAATGTTGTTGTGCCCAACAAAACCATTGAGGGCTCAGTCAAAGGTGGAGGAGGGGACTTTGAAGACACCTGTGGAGTGTCTTCAACTGGCTGCTTGCAAATAAAAAAGAGGCTGAAAGCTGTTGGAAGCTACTCCTCAGTGTTGCTAGGGAGAAATTTGTTGAAAAAGTATTGATTCTAGAACCTTATTCATTACATTATGTAGAGAATATGAATTAGCCCACTAAAACATGGTCGAAAACACCTATCCCTGGGTATGTCATATAGACATTTCCTTGCCTAGCTGTGGCTCTGGGAGGTGCAAGGTTTGGGATTTGCTTTGTTCCAGCCTCAGGCTCTTCCCTCAGTGAAGTCTGGATCTTGTAGACCAGTCCCTGCCAACAGTAGACTGTAGCACAAAACCACTGTGTAGAACTTGGAGCAGTCAGTGATAACTGCAGTGCTGTGTCAAGGGAGAGCTAAACCTAGGCTTGGGTGACATAGCATACAATGGGTCTCAAGGAGCTGAGACTAACCCAACCCATGATAAGTGCTAAGAGTGGGCCTTGCGTTCTGTCTGTTACTTTTTTCTGCTTTGTGGGATAATGAAGCAAATGGGGGAATCATTAAACTTCTTGAAGTAGGGGGAAAGAAAAAAATGATTTGTGGTTCTCAGGCAGGGTATTACACCAGCTGGGATTTTCACTTCTGAGGAAAAACTGATCAAGAACTTCAAAGCTCCAGCAATCTGGAAGCCAGAACATGCATGTTGCTCACACAAGCATCAAGAGCACGTGATGTGCCATTGTTTCTGGCCCCTGAATGATAACTGTAGTAGAGAGAAATGCAGTTATTTGGGAGTTTTTGTTTGTTTGTTTGTTTTGCATTTTGGGAGAAGCAGGGAGTTTTCTGCAGAGATGCCATGAACTAGGCTATAAGGATATCCCCTCAAGGCTCTTTACTTTTTAACCAGGTCACTCTGCACTAGCAAAACTGGGCTACTGGCAGGAAGACTTTGATGTTTGATCTCAGTTCCCCTGGAACATGTCATGTGTACATGGCAGGTAAAACACATGGCTGCAGGCTCTGCAGCTGCACTCAAGAGGGTCTTGGGCTTCCCCCTTGTCTTAGATCCATCACTGTGGTTAGGATTTCTATGGTGTTCTTCATCAAAACCAGGTAGTGTCACCTGTGTCTGTGCTGCCTGTAGGTGCTCAGTGTGTGATGTGGGGTTTTGCAGTGGGACGGTGGTGCCTTCTCCCTGGCGTTGTGCTGGGACCTGCTGTGCTGTGCTGTCTCTGCTGGTGGCCTTTCCTCCACTAAGCTGCTCATTGTTGACTTTTGCCAACAGTCTAGTACCTAAGGGGTATGCTGGAAATGGGCTGTCCACGTCCTGTCAGAGCTTCTGCCTGGCTTCCTCATGGTGGCAGGCCCTCTTCTTTTCTTACTGGCTGTCAGCATGTGCACAGCAAGGAAGAAACAAGGAAAACAGTTTTCTTAGAAACCCAAGTGTGTTTTTTCTGTGCAGATGCCAGGGCATTGACATCATATTTCTATTGTCTTTAAATTGTCTCACTCTGGAATCACAGGGAGGGACAATACATAGGAAGCATCACTTTAGGAGTTCACAGCCTGGTAGAGATGAGGGCTTGTGGAATGGAATGGGAAGAGATGGCAATTGCAGAGCCATATGTTGACCAAGGGGCTTGCTCCATTCAGGTGTGAGAGGACATGTACATACTTTATTTTTCCTGGAAGAAGGATGAAACTGATTCATGTGCTTGAAAGGCAGTAGGTATTCATCTGAAACTTAGCTGCTACAGTCCATATTCAGGTGTTGGATAGTCCAGTCTGACTTGCAGAAGATTTCCTGCAGGACCATGTTCGCCTGGGCACACGTTTAGGACAGCTTTGCAGCACAAAGGTGGTGTGATCCTGAAGCTGAGTTGTTGTTTACAGGCATCATTCCTTGGAAAAATTTTCTCTTATGGAAGTAAAGAAGGTAGTCTAGCACAGTACGTGGCTTATAGAGCTAAAACCTCGTTGCTATGTCATTGCTTGATAGTGCTGTGCTTCAGCTGCATCGCAGCTATGCAGAACTGTGCAATTCCCCAGTACCTCTGACTCAATAAAGTGCTAAAACTTCAGGTTTTCCAAGTTCTAGTGGCCAAGAGATGGTATTGCTGCCCTTTCTGAAGGGCTTTAATGCCTCTTCAGCTCTGCCATTCTAGGTTATATCCATCAACTTTATCAAGCTAAGTAAGATGTGTTTTTCTGAGGCACTAACAACAAAGGCAGGGCAGTGCAGAGGGACATGAGGATGAAACAACTGTGTACAAGCCTCTATTATTAGAGGGCTGGTTTGATGATAAGTCCCAGTAAAATTAGAAAGTGCTAGGAGGGCCCTGATCTTCTGGAGACCTTCCTCCAGTTCCCAAAAGGCCCAATTATGTAACTTGTTTGTTTGCAGCATCTAGAGAGACTTTCCCATTTTGTAATCTGTTGATTCCCAGAGCATGCAAAATAGCTGTTTAACTACTGAAGCCATGCCACTCCTGTGCATTTAAAAAAAGATCATTCCAATGCTACCAAGAAAAGATGTATAATGGAGCTGTTGGTCCTCCTATGGAACATTTTATCCTAGCACTGACTTCTAAACTGTTGAATGATGCTTTTCTGCTCTGTGCTCCCAATGCACAGCTTGTGTGTTTAACAGCTCTGTGTTGGCAAGTGAAAGAAATAGCATTTATATGTGGCTTTGCAAAGGGGCTAGCAGGGTTTACATGACAGACTTTTCCAAGCTGTTGCAAATCTGAAGATGTATGACTTGGGTCTCAGCAAGGTCAGTTTCAGTGATGCTGCTTGGGTACCTAGGGCTTTGAGACACTGGTGTAGGACAGAGTACTATGATTTAAAGTGTAAGAGTGAGCCTCCCTCTGGGACCATGTTCAATAAAGTGACCCTAGCATTATCTTGCATCACTTTTAATGATTAAAGATTTCTTCGTGACAACATGGAGAAGATGTGTGGTTGTAGGCTCTTCCTGCCCACCCATCTACAGCTATTGTGATCACAGAAGAGGTCAGTGGTTCATCTACCCAGTGTATTTTTATCTCTGGACTGAATGCCAAATAATTCAAAAGAAGTCCAGCTTCCTATCTTAGAGAAGGAAGAAATTCTTCCCCCAGCTGATGGAATCTTTTCTCCTTGCTGTCCCAAAACAGCAGGAGGGGCACATCTTCCAGATGTGACTGCAAAGCTATATGAAAACTCTATATTCTTTCATGTTCAAAAAATTAGTTGTTCTCCTAGAGGGAACATTGAAAATAGAGACCTATTACAAACTGCATTCCAGGTATCTGCACCCACACCCTCCAAAATAAAAGTTTTTACTGCATTAGTAGTAAGCGAAGATGGTATGCAGAATTATTAGGAAAACCGATTAAATTGATATTTCACCTGTGCAGTTACACCTGTAAATGCATGGAGAATCATATGTGATCATATGACCTATATCTTGAGGTCCATAATATATATAGTTTAGCTGTTTTATTTATAAAAGATGTCTGCTGCTGCAGGTTTAGGATATGACACTCTTGGCCTGTCGAATTTGCCTTGTCTAAGCCAACTTTGACATTTCTCTGGAAGTCTAAGTGTACAAGCCAAATGCTAACAGTGACACAAACATCAGCTGAATTATCTGGTATTTTAGGGAAAATGTCTCCAGAGACTACACAGCCTCCCTCCCAAGAGCCCTTTAAAAATGTCAGTGTCAATAAATGCAGATAGTGGTGGGGGGAAGCAAGTGGTACTGCTTTTTTAATTTCCCCTTTTCCAAAAGAAGTTGAGTGACGTATTTCTAAGAAAACAGCAAAAATTAAGTCCTGGCTCAGGCCTGGGACTTCTCTAGCTCAGTTTTGCATCTGTGGCATGCAGCTTCAGAGAAAAAAAATGAGCCTCCAGCAAGGATCTGAACATGTGTGTCACACCATCCTGGAGTCTGGCATGGGGGCCTGTTTGCCTTCCAAGGGGAGCGCAGGAGACAAGTTCCCTGAGGCTGAAATGTAACATCGCTTTGTGTCCTGAAGTCCAAAAGCTGGTCATAACCTCTTCATTGGGGAAGATACAACTGTAGCAGAATGAGCTGTCTTTTCTTTTTCTCCTCCTCATTCACACAATGTTTGGTCTTTAGAGAAGACTCTTAGAATGTTAGCTTGCACTCAGTTGAACATCTTTGTCAGGAGACAGCAAAGAAATAAAACCACATGGTGTTCACAGACCTTCCCCTTTCTCTTGCGCCAAAGTTCCTGCAGGTGCTTGCAGTCTTCCTGTGTACTGGGGCACAAAGTGACACAGACACAGTGTGTTCTGAAAAATCATTCCCAAGTGCCATCTCAGGTCTCAAGGCTTCAGGGCACATACTCGCAAGGGTGCCTCTGCAGGTCTTATGACCTGATCTGGTCCTCTCCTCCCCAGAGTAAGACCAGTGGGTGTGCTCCTGTGGAATGTCATCATGGTGCTGTGGGACAAGTCCTTGCTTGGGGAGGATAAGCACGGGATGCAGTCAGTGCCTTTTTCCCAGATAAGTCATGAAATCTATGAACTTGATTTGATGATGTCCCCTGTGGAGGGGATTAGGCAGCAACGTTGTGTTATGGGATGAAACAAATAGTACCAGCGTATCACTGAGGGGACCATGGAGATAAGGGTGAGGACAAGAGTGGTTAGCTCCTGCTGGAGAACTGACACAGTTTTTGCCCTTCAAAAAACAATGTTTCCTTATTTGTAATGAGCTGTTGTTGGCAATTTACTGCTGCCAGCTGCATCTCTGTGGTTGATTAAGGGAGCTTGGATCTTAAATATGTAATAACTCTCTGAAAGCCATTGAGAGGCAGTTATTAGCTTCATCAGGGCCTGTGTACACATCCACTGTGTTCCTTTATGAAAAGGCTACCTATTAAATGCATTGTAGTAATTTATAAAGCCCAGGATCTAGGCTTGTTTTAAGAAATTAAAGCAGCAACCTTAGCAAAGCTTGTTGGCATGGCAAAGAGTTATCTTGGAGTGAAGCGCCTCTCTGTGGCTCCTTGCTGGGGAGATGAGCGCGGGGGAGAGAAGAAACCCTCGCCCCTTTTGCAGACTCTTTTCCTTGGCATGTGCTTGAGCACTGCTGGCAGCAGCATCAGCACCAGCTGTGGTATGCAGGTCTTGTCAACAGAGCAGGGATCCGTCCCTTTCCCTCCTATGCACAGAGGATCCCCTACTGTGGCAAATCCCTGACCAGAGAGAGGTAAACAGTTGGTACACAGGACCCCAGTGTAAGTGCAGAGTTCAAGCTGTGTCTTGGGAGTAGGTTTCTTTCCTCTGACAGTTTGCCCCCAGGTTTGACCTCGGTGGATGGCACTCCGTAGTTTTCTTCCAGCATCAGGGCTGCTGCGTTTGTGGGCTTAAAACAGGAGCAACAGAACAAAAAGCAGACAGATGACCACAGCCGGCATCCAAGCATCTGTGCAGATGGGCAGAGAAACATCTGCTGTCATCCAAAGCCAAACAGAGAGGAGAAGCTGGACCTGGCACACAACTAGCTGAGTCAGAAACAGACCCTCCCCGTGGGGAGAAGCCGAGCCCAGAGGCACCATCCCTCACGCTGCGGGTGGATGGAGCATTATCGGCTGGCTCTCTTGCTGGCTTGGGGGATGTGATGTCACTCTGCCCTGGGCAGGCAGACCTACCAGAAGTAATGCACAGTCTTCCATGTCTGGATCTGCCTTGTATGTGTCCCCTACTGGCTTTGCGTACACTGTGTACCACATTGTATTTCGACTAGCAAGGTCATGAACAGAGCTGCCATACAAGGGGAAAGGCACCTATGTTATTCCTTGTATCTGTTCCTTCCCCTGTTCTCTGGCACCACAGGATAACAGTGTTAGCTTACCCTTCAAAGTCTGGTCTTGCCGAAACACCTGTATTTCTACAGTACTTTTAGATGAGGAGCTTTGATTAAAAGCTAGTCTTTCACAACCACAGTGGTTTTGATGGCTGGGTTTGTGGACCAGCTGCACTGGTGCTAGTGGGTATGTTCTTCACAATCTCAGGCATGGCTGGAGTTAAAGTCAGCCCTCTCCAAGTCATAAATGTCATTTAGCCTGAGGACATCTTGGGAGATATCAAAAAATCTACTAATAATGTTTCTGACACTGCCATTGGAGGTGTTGCACTGATTTCCAAGAATGGCAATGCTGGGTCCTGGGTGACAACAGCTAATAACAGCATTCTCTGTTTTAAAAATATCTTAGCGTAAGAGAGAAAATATTCCCACTGCTGTGCAAGTAAGAGGGTAACCAGCATGTGCCTCCTCCGTTCAGTCCCTATATGGTTCCATTTCCATAGTGTCTGGACTCCTTCCTACACAGTCAAAGTAACAGTAAAATGTATCTGGCAATGAGAAACAAGCTAATAATGAAGAACAGGGGCACAGACTGGATCCCTGTGAAATGGGTGTTGGAAGGAGAGAGATGGAGTTTCTGGCATATACCTGCCCCATCAGACCAAAGTCCTTTCCAGGGGAAGGTCCTCTAAATGCAGATGTTCTCAAGTGGCTGAGAACAGGGATGGAGATTGGCTGAGTGGAGTCCAATGCAGAGATGCTACATGGTTTTTTTTTCTTTTTTTATCTAGAGGTGGCTTAAATTTTAAAGCATCGTTGTAAGGAAGCTTCTTTTTGCTTTGGAGTGTTTGAGTGATTCCTCTGGTTATTTGCTTCTGTTACAACACTGGTGTGCAGTAGTCACGCACTGCACTATTTTGGGGTCGTGCGATGTGAGTCTAAATTAACCACAGGCCCAGTATGCCCTGAGGAGAGCCTTGTACCAGAGGCCAGATGTACTGTCACCAGGTGACAAAGCTGTTGTCTTGCTAGCTGGGATGTAAGAAGAACATGAAGCTTGTTGCTGGCTCCAGAACAAAATAGAAAAAAAAAAAAGGATCAGTTTGCTCTGAGTTCTTTTCCAAACTCTGTTGCTTGCTTCCAGATGAACAAACTAGTTATATGTTGGTCTTTGCAAACAATTTGGAGTAGAAATACATCAATCAGTTAAAAAGCACATCAGGCCCTCAGACTGCCCAGGCAGCCTCTCAAAATGTTAATGGCTCAGATCCTCAGCCTCTGCAGCGCTTTCCATTGCCTGCCCCTTATCCCTGGTGTTTCTCCTCCTGTTTCTGCACCACTGATGTGACCTTGGCTCTGCCATGGTCTGACCCAAGACCCTGCCTGTGCAGCTGAGCACTGCTGTCCCAGCGCTGACAGAGGCCGTGCCCTGGCACCTTTAGCCATGCGCAAGACACACGCCTGTCTGGAGACTGCGGACGTTGTGCTCCCAGGAGCTGCAGCCTCCTTTCCCTCTTGGCAATGCCATTCTGCAGCCTGGGCTCTGCTGTCCTCAGACTGCACAGCTCTCACATGAATACACAGCCCTGTCATGGTGCATGAAGCAGAAAAAAATCTTACACTGCAGGAATTCTGGAGTAAATAGCGATGCGACGACCAGGGGAGAGACACACGATTTCATTGAGAATGGGAGGCTGGATCTGAGAAGAAACCTGTTGCTTTGGCTCGAGCAGGTGGAGAGCAGGTTTTACCTAGTACCAGAATCTGCACAGGGCTTTACATTTGCTTAGTTGAGTAGATTTGCATTCACACTTTAGGTTTCATTATTGAAATTTATGTTCCTCAGTAGAAACTGTATATGTTGTGGGACCTAAGGGAATAAGATATCACTCCTACATAAGGATAAAAATAATAAATAAAGTCACTATTAATGCCCCAGGCACAAATGATCAACCACAGGGTAAAGCAAGAGAAGTGTAACAGATTTACTTGACTCATGAGCTCTCCAGTGATCTGGAACTCAGAATCATACAAAACCCTGAAAATGGGTCAGTTTAGTAGGGAACATTGTAACAGAGCAGCGTGGGAGTGTTGGGTCAGAGTCAGGCTGAGCATGAACTGGATGAGAATTAGAGGGGAAGAGGTCCTGTCCATGCCTTTACACTGCAGAGGAAGAAGGGAACTGAACAACATATTCCAGCCAGAAGCAGATCCCTCTGTAGATATCTGTGCTCATGAGGCCTGAAGGTGTTAGACAGAAATGTTGTAGCCTAATCTGTTCTCAGACTCAGTGAGCATACTGAAATCTAGCTTAATGTTGTTAGGGGAATGCCTGAGGGGTTCTTAGTGCTGCTAGCAGTCTCCCTGGAAGGTGTTCTGGGCAATAGGTGAGATCTGCAGGCAAGCTCAGGACCTGCCTTCAAAAGCAACTCAACTAGATTAGGTCTGCTTCTGAACCTAAAAAGAACTTAGAATAAATCAACATGTTAATTGTAAATACTCCAAAGATAACAAGGAGATGAAGAACAGTCAGCATATATTTGACAAGGAAAAATGTTACAAAGCCAGCTGAATTCCCTTTTCTGTCAGCCTTTTGGCCGAAGGAGAAGCAGTGGTTGTCATATCACTAAGCTTCAGGAGGGTTTTTAACGTTGCCCTTGTTCAGTATTGTCATAAAGAAGCACTGGCTGAATGGACCACTGGGGTGATGGGATCAAACCTGTCTGGGAAGAGAAAAGTAGCACTGCATGGGGGTGAAAAGGCGTCCAGCAGGTGCTTGTCCAAAACAGGAGCTTTTTGGGCAAAAAGAATTTTAGTGTTTAAACTTGCAGAAGGAGTGGAGAGGCTGGAAGTATTATTGAAGGAAGGATGAGGATTTATAGATATGGGAAATAGCTTTAACAGAAGCAAGACACTGTAGAGGGCTTGTGCAAGAATAAGCACAAATTCAAGTGGGAAGGGAACGACGTGAGTCGAGGGGTGCCAATGGGACTTACCAGCCAAATAAATGCAGCTTATTGCAAATAAGTGCAATAAGTGAGACTGATGTCATCCTGAAGATATTAGTGAGAAGTGCAGCCATCCTTACAGTCTCTCTACCCAGCTGTGTCCAGCACTGAGCACTCAGCTCCAGAAGAAGTTGGAAGAGTCCAAAAGAAAGCACAGAAAATGACTAGTGGTCTGAGAAATGTGACCCGAGGTGATGGGGCTGTTTAAATTACAAAGGCAGGGACTTGAGGAAGCAACAGAAGCAGTTCACATTAGACAGGAGGAAAACTTCCTCCTAGTGCAAATGGATCCACTTAGGAGTAGCCTGGGGGAGTAGGTGACCCCTCAACAACAGAGGACAGCTTAGAGACACTGGAAAAATTCAAGGAAGCTGTCAGATGCATTGTCTCTTTTAGGACAGGATTGGGTCAGATGAGTTCTTGAGAACTCTTCCTCTCCTGTTATGTGCTAGCCAGGCAAAAGTGTTCATCATGTGGGGTGCACTTCAATCAGATAGCCCCTGTCCTGCATGGTCTTCTGCTGTGTCATAGGTTAACATGAACAGTGACCTACAGATGGAGCAGGAGACCATATGCATGCATACACATGCAAGGCTTCAGACCTTCTCTGTGACCATCCAATATCTCTTTGTTCACAGCAGGTATCTGGGACAGAGCCAGTGCTGTCCTGCTCTCTGTATTCTCTGCTAAAAAATAGATGCAATCCCAGCTTCCCTGTAGGAGAGCCCTGTCCCCATGGGGAAAGAAGCAAGGCTGCACAGATTAAGGAAGCTAATTAGAGGTGAAGAGAACATTGATACTGAAGCCCCAACAGTAAACTTTGAAATCTAGATAAGGGAGCAGTATTTAATTATATACAATTAAAACACTGCATCTCAGTCCCCTGAGAACTGGCAGTTGTGGAAAGTCCTCACAAAGATGCTAATGAACAGATCTGAAGGCAGAGGTGGGCTAGGGGCTGTGCTTAATAAACTTCATATGGGCAACACATCTGAAGAGAAGAGCTAGGAAAATTCCCATGGCCCACCGGCTCCTTATTTCTGTTCAGTGTCCTCCCTCTCACACAGCATGTAATGGGAACCTAAAGCTTTGTCACTGAAAAGGGCATTGCTCTGCTCTTCAATGCAGCTGGGCACAGATCATTGCAGATACCTGTGCAAGGAGAAGCTATCCAGAAAACATAGGGGAAATTGGAGAGTGTTGTAAATACTTGGCCCGAGAAAGAGGAACAGACATGGTGCTTTCTTTCCCAATTCTCCTGCCCCTATACCTGCCCACCAGCCAGGAGCCTCCTGGTATCTCCATGGAGCACCACGACAGTGTTCCCTTTTGTTCCACATTCCTGCAAATTTATCTTACATTATTTTCCTCCAGGTTTGCTCTAGCCACTAAAGCAACTACTTCCCCTCCCTGCTCCTTTGCCGTAGCACATGAACTTCTAATCCCTTAGCATGTCCTCTTCAAGCCAGGAGGGCTTCTATTCAAACATTCACTGTTGCACTCTGTGCCAGCTGAGCCAGCAAGCTTTGTGAACTGCAGCAGTAGCTTTTATCCCATAGCTGCCTTTGGGTGTTAATGTAGTAAAACCATGACGAGGGAGAGATTGGATGGAATCATATCAGCTGGCAGAGTAGAACTGCAGAACCAGCCTGAAGTTTTCCCAAATTCCTCTTCCTCAGCAACTTCAAACATTTAGTTCATCCTTGGGTGCCAAAGGAGGTGGTGTCTATTTTAATTTGTAAATATAAAGTGCCAGAGGGCTTCTGCTTCCAGAAGACAGTAACTTTGAAAAGTGCAAGCAAAGGCTACATCTCCTTCTCCTGCATTCTTGACTCTTGGTATTCCTCTTTTGCATGGTCTTTTCCTCCACTTTCTTCTAGGTCCATGCACATAACCCATGAAACACATCTGTGATGTTGTCACAAACATCTTCCCTGGTGATTCGTCTGCTTAAAATGGTAAGAGATCTGAAAGCAATGCCAATGACATGAGGTTCATTTTATTTCCCTGAGCTTTTCTGGTTATGTTTTCCTCTGCTGTGCCAAGAGCTAAAGCCTCAGGGGGTTCTTCACTCGTATTTGAGGTGAAAATTAAATTTGTTGAATCTCATAGCTCAAGAAAAAAAAAAAAAAAAGAAAAAGAAAAAGGTGCTGACTAACATCCAGAGTGCCCTGTCTGGCCCTTGGTGTGCCAGGGGAGAATTTGTTTTGCTTTGGGGGGAGAACTGCTCTCTAGTGTCAATCCTGCAGAGCTGGAAGGGAAGTTGAGAGGCTTAAGTTGCTTCTCAGTTCAAGTCTTCCTAGACCTAGTATGAATGAACATGTTGATCTCTTGCAAATATACAGATTTCTACAAAGCACTTGCTAATGAACTGAAACAGCAGCTTGTCCTTTCAGTGATTTGTGGGGAGTCAGTAAAAGACTCAACCTGGGGAGCTCATTACGCTGCTAAGGTAGTGCATTTTTAGTGGAGATGCTGGGAGGCTGTTAGCTGCTGGCTGTGAGGCAGAGCAAGAGGCTTGGCAGCGCTGCAGGAAACCCATGAAAGAAGATTTCTATTGCTTACATGGGCGTGACCATGAGGCTGGCTCTTGAGGGGGCAAGGCAGCCAGGCCATGCAGTTGGGACATGAGAGGTACTGATCTCCACTCCCAGCCACTGTTATCACATGGCTGGGCACTCTGGGGTCTCAGGTGCAAAGTGGAGAGCAAAGTCCAGCACCAGTGATAAGGAAGAGCCATAGCAGCCTACTTGGACTCTTAGCCACATGCATTGTATAGAACAGACACCTCCTAGAAAATACACAGACAGTGCTTAAAAACCAAGCACTTAATGCTATACATCCAAGAGAGTGTGGCATTGCTCAGCCACTGCTCTGCTTCATGGGCACAGTGCGTTTGGTGCCTTCAGCTATTGCACAGCTCAGCTACAAAGCTCATTTGTCCCACTGCTCTTTCTTCTTGATGTGAGCAGATTAATTTAGCAGGAACTGTAGCCATCTCCAAAACAATGTATATACCTCAAGGTGCCCGTATACCTAAGGGTGGCATAAGCCTATTCCTCAGCAATCAGAGTAGGTGAAGGACCAACCAGGAAAGTCCATATATGAGGATGAGGCATTTCTTCATTAACTCTGGAAACTTAAGGAGGGGATGGATTTCAGGCCAAATGTTTTGAAAACTCCTGCTAACAGCAACAGAAGGTGAAGCAACAACACTTCAGCATCTCAATTTCTCTGTGAAAGCCAGTATGTTGAAAAGGTATATATCAAGTCAGGCAACTTGTGCAACAGCTTTTTGCAAGTAAGGATTTGCATCTAGCACCCTAGTTATGTGATGGCAAATCCTCCAAAGGAGCAGGTGGGAGTTGCAAAGCTGTGTGCTGGATTTGGACCTAGAGCTCAGTGTGGTGGTGATCTCTGCCAGGAACCATGGGGAATAGGATGTAAACCTTGCCCTCCAGTCCTTGCAGAACTCCAAGGGTACAACACCCTTTAATTTGTGGCATGAGTTTTATTCATTTATTTCTCTTTGGGCTTAGGCACATGTACTAATTAGAGGAGAGCTGGTGAACTCTGCTAACTCATTTGAACATGGGTAGCTTTAGGCTTTCATTTGGGTCATTAAAAATGAAGTAAAATGATGTACTCTTTTCACCAGTTATTGTGAGCAAGGGTCTTGATTCGACAGCAGTTATCTCCCCAACACCACTCCACTAATGACTTCTAATGCAGAAAGAACAGTGTGTTATTAATGCAATAAGATGGTGTGAAGCTATTGTGTGAAAAGGAGAGGCTGAGACACTAGTTTATGATGAGCTTATAACAAACTTGAGAGTTTGAACCCTTGGGAGGCTGGAAGCAAAAACATTTGCTGACCCATCAGGGGAAGCCCTTCCCACACAGACCTTCTTCCAAGGATGGGGACATGCTGCAGGGTGAGCAAAGTAGGTCTGGAGACATGCCAGCACAAGCATTGCTCTCTCCTGCTTCTCCCTTGATTTCTCTGTCAGTCCATTATAAAACGGGTCACACAGCCCTGGTGCTTACCAGTGAAGGGGAACCAGTGTAAGGATTTATCTTCAGGTTTTGCTTGGAGAGGCAAAACTCAGGAGGGTAAAAGCCTCCCAGGAAAACCCAGCCCATATCTCCTGAGGATCTTCTCTGTCTACTAATGTGTTCAGAAAATTGGAAACTCCACAGAGGCATAACTATTTTTCATTTTAAAATCTGGAGGAGGAGAAATAATATAGTTAAGAATGGGAGTTGGCTTGTTTTTCAGAGAAGACACCTGGGACAAAATAAAATGTCAACCCTGTCCAGTTCTCGATGACAGAAATCCACATTGCAACACTAACAGTGAGTGACCAGCAGAGATTTACTGTTCTGGGAAAGTCCTGAGCCATGATCCTGATGTGCGGGTGCAGGCACTTTGATTGAGATTCAGTTGTGAGGGTGGTGGAGTTTGCTTGCATGCTGTGGCAGTGGAAATGACACATCTTTCTTGAGCTTCAGAATGAAATACCTTCAGTTTCTTCTTCTGTCTCTTTGTGCCCTGTAGCAGTGCTCTCTAAGGTGTTTGCAATGCAGGCATAAATAAAATTCAGCATGTGCTGGGACTACACATACCTGGAGCCATAAAGGATACTTTAATGAGTTAGATCAGAGCTTTTATTATCTAATTTCTCATTGTCAACCAGTTTCTTGCATGTCTGTAGGTAACTGATCTGGTGCAGAATTGTTGTTGCCTTCTGGAATTTGGCTGCCTTTTGAAAGCTCCTGTCAGAGATGTGTTTTTCAGGCTTGTATTTCTTCCTTCTCATTATCGTGTCAACAGGAGCTTTCTTTGTACTGACTCCACCAAGTGCAGGAAGGAGAATATATTGTCAGGGAGCACAAGGCCATTTGCCTTTACCCCATGGATGGGGGCTCTGAGGCCTCAGAAGCAGCTTCTGCCAGTTGAAGGGAGAATAATTCCCCTTTCTGCCAGATATGTTGCAAGGGTGGTTGCAGCTTGGTAGAGGGAAGCCAGTTCAGCCAAGTCTGTGGCTGAAAATGCCTTGAAGCAGGAGGGCTAATCATCTGGCCACTGCTTCTGTTTGCAGACTCCATAGATGCTCTTTTGACAAAGGAGCTCTTTTCAAATCTCAAAGCTATCAGCTGCAGACAAAGGCAGTGCATTTTTTAAGTCTAAAGGAGTATAAAAGACTGTAGATAAACCTGAAGTGTTTTCCCCAGTAACTAAACCCCTGGGTAATATCTGTTGAAATTGTTGAGAGAAGATTCAACAAATATTTGTAACACTCAGGTGTTATTTGTAACTACTGAGAATGCTGCATACATACTCACCTGAAAGAGTGCATACAGCTCTTGCCTGACAGCTAGGCAGTGTAATCGGTTGGGTTGCTTGAGTCTACATGCAAATATCACTGCTCTGGATTGGGGTTTGGTCCTTTTCCTTTCCAACCCAGGCAGGGAGCAATGTAGTGGTCAAATGTAACCAGACTTCTGAGGCATGGAGACTGAAGATTGACAGCAAAGTGGCTCAGAATACGAGGGAGCTGGGAAAGGTCAGTAGCCATCAAGGTCTCTCCTTACCACACCTAGTTCTTCTCTGGGGTTGGAAAACCCTCTTTTTACCCACAGAGATCTCTTGTCTTTCTTTGTATTATCCCTGTTTCTACCCTAGCCTCCTCTGTCCTGCCACTCATTTCCTCTGCTCATCTTCTGAGTGTCATGGGCTCAGGGAAACAAGACTTGTACCCTGCCTCTAACCAGGTGGGCCTGGGTCATCCTGCCCCAAAATGGGCTCTGGGCACCTATACAGGCAAAATGCTGCTCGTGATTTGGCTTCTTGGGATACTCTCACAGAGAACTGATGTCCAGTGGGCTTAGTCCTTAGGTGTCAAAAACTGAGTTGTGTTTTACTGAATTCTAAATCATGATGCTTCAGTGCCCTTTGGACACATGGCCCAGGCTGCACTGGGATGTGTGGTGGTGTGTTTGTGTACAGCCTGGTGCTGCCTGCAGGATAAGATCCTGCTGTGAATGCGCCAGCACTGGTTAGATAAGCCACATATGCACTGCGATGCTACCAGCAAAAGCTACTGGGGTTAGTTTTTCAAACTGCAGTTCTCAAACTTGAATCTTCTTACTTGTCATGGCTGCAAAGATGTTTGTTGTGTCTGATGATTGTTTCTGCTCAGAGAACTCACCATTTGTTGTGGTGTATCTAGCTGGAGTTACTGCTGCTTTGGCACTGACTGAGACCAAAATTTGGTCGGTCGGTGGTTTTATGACCGACTGTGCCCTGCTGTAACAGCTTGAGTTACAGAAAATGAAACAAAAGAGGGTTTATATTTAAATAGAAATGGTTCTCGTGGTTTTGTCACCATGTATGGCAGGGACACATACAGAAATGAATTTGCTGCTGTTTGCCTAGTAACAATAAGCAGGTTGAGACAGTGTGTTAGATCTCACAAAAGGAAACATGACATTTCTTTGATAATAGATAATTCTGTTTTTTAAAGTTCAGATGTTCACTGTGGTTTTCTTGAAACTAAGTTGCTAGTAATGAACTTGGGGTGAGTGGGAAGGCATTCAACTGAAATGAGAGAAAGGCTACCCCAGAAGCACATGGATTCTTCCCTCTGCCTGTCAGACTGCTTTCTGAGATGCCCTATGCAGACAGAGGCTGATGGGGCCCAAGCATTGTGAGCTTCATCTCCAGGTTTATGTGTGTTGGCGAATTCATTTGTCTGGGTTGTGATTAATGTTACGGGTGAGCCATTAAAAACCTGTATGCATCAGGCTGAGAGCAGGAATGCCAGCTCGTTGCTTTTGAGCATGAGCTCACCTCCATGGTGAAGTGCATGTGCGCAGCAGTGTCTTGGAGAGAGAAACCACTTAATGTTACTGAGCCAAAGCTGTTGATTCTTCAAGGGCTGTGGACTTGTTCTTTCCCCCTGGAAAGGAAACCCGTAATGCTGGTTTTCAAGCCTGTGTGTCTGTGAGCATACATCCCAACTCTATCTCACTTAAGAAGCAATGTCCCTGCCCTCCCAACCACACAGCAAAGCCTGTGACTCTTCCAGCATTATAGTAAACTTGAAGGCTGGAAGTTAGGCAACAGTTTGCAAGCCAAAGAGGATGGGAGGGCAGAATTGACAAAAGCAGAGGAGGGTGACAAGAAAACACGACTGTCCCAGACAAGCTCCAGTTTGTTAATCCCCAGATAGTGAACAAGGATGTTGTGCCAGGCCAGGTGCCCACACTGGGGGCGTGGGCACCACTATGCTCTTGCTCCTGGCCAGGGGGCACAGGCAGCTGTGGGAACACGGGTGGCACATGAAGCACCTCTCTGAATAATGCTCTGCCGCTCATTTCCTGCTGCCATGGAAGGATGGGGGGGGGATTCTTAATACAATTTTGAATTTTTAGTGGAAAATGTGGACTTTTGCTATTGAAAGAACTTCACAAAGGGCAAGTCATAGTCATTACAAGAGTCTGAAGCAAGGTGTTTCAATGCCTTGTGATTTTCTAGGTCCATCTACATGAAGGAGTTGGTTTTGCTCTCATTTCTGCAAGCCTGAGTACCAAAAAACACCATTCCTTTGTTTGCCAGTGAGAGTCTTGTAAAATACCCTCTGTGTGCTTGGCAGTGCTTTACTTTGGGAGTGCAGTGGGTCACCCTGTGACTCTGCAGTAGTTAATAGCACTGTATAATTCAGAAGGCAGGTGTGTGAGGCCGGGGGACTCCCCTGTGCTTTTCCAGCATGTTGCACCCTGTCGTACATGTGGCTGTGTGTGTGGCATGCTGAGACATCCCTGGCAACCCAGAGCTCTTAATGCAACAGAGTGGCAATCACACTTCAAAGCTGATTGATAATAGAGGCTTGTTAATTTTACAGAGGCTAATGGATCTCGTTGGTGCCGCGTGTAGAAGGCTTGCTAGGGACTTAGCATCGTTTTCTCCCCCATGTAGTTCTTTGACCGTATATAGCCAAGCTATCAACTTACAGGCCTGGGGATTTCAGCTTTCTGTTTAGATTTTAGATGAAAGGCTGCAGTTGGAAGTGATTGTTATAAATATTTCCTGCTATCTGGTAGCAGGCTGACATCAGTCCCTTCTAAGGAATTAATCATAATTTTCCTTTGTAACAGCTGCAGTGACAACTCTACTCCTGGCAAAGGCCCGTGAATGGACATTCCCTCTGGTTCCCCTGGTGGCACATGGTTATGTCACTTGTTGGAGGTCTCACTTGGGGCTGAAGCCTCAGGTGAGGACAGAGCTCTGCTGCAAAGCCCATTGTGGTGCTGCTGGCCTCTGCACCTGGTGCTGCAGCTCTTGTTGCTCTGCTGTGGGTCCGCTGCCAAGGCAACACAAATGTGTGATGTCACACGCCCTGGCAGCAGTGACAGAAAGCGTGTGCAAAGACCATCAGGGATGTTTTTAGGTTCTCTGCAAGCACATACTGGAAGCTGCAGTTCCCTTTGCAAGCTCATACCTGTTTTCCACTTCCCAGCAGGGTGCTGCTGGCCAGAGTCTGGCCAAAGGGCTGGTGGAGTGTCCAGGGCTGGGTCAGTTTGCAGGAGCTGGGGTTTGAAGTGCAGATGAACCTCCTTTGCCTCATCCCAAAGTGTTCAATGGAAAGGATCACCTTCATCCTTCTGTGGTTTCTCCTGCTGTGGCTAGGTAGGGAATGGGAGGTAGAGCTGGGTGCTCTCTGCATTGCAGAAATCAAGTCATTCACCTGCGCTCTGCTCTCTGCTGACCACCAGCAAAGAGCCCCCTGTCTGGGAAGGACAGGAAGAGAGCACCATCCAGCACACCAACCTATTGCACAGGTATGGCCTGTGGAGGGCATGAGTTGGACATTCCTGGGGGAAACTTTCTGCAGTTTCCATTTAGGGAAAAGTAATGAATTTCATGAGCATTTGGGGCCATTGCTGCTCACCTAGAGAAGCCCCAGGACTGGAGCCTGGGTAGCTGCTTTCAGTCTCAGAGTTGACTGACCAGGTTTTCACTCCAAATGCTCAGAGTAACAGGGAGGAATGAGGGCTCTCACCCTGCCCAGGACTCTTCTTTTGTCACTTTCCCCTTATTCTCCTTGTCTTCTAGCTTTTAAAATCTCTTCATCTATTGAAAACTCCACATCAACCTAGCCAGAGCTGTCACTTCATGCAGAAGGGCTAAAAAAGAAATGCAGCAAGATCAGTTAGAAATCCTGACACCCAGGGCTTTGGAAATCTGTGCCACAGAAATGCTGCACTGCTGTGCAATTTAGTTCCTCTGAAGAAGAATAAATCTGCTTTCAAAAAACATACATCTGATATTTCATATATTTATAGTTAGCTGCAAGCCTTTCCAGTGAGAACTTGAAGGATTTATTTTAAATTAGTGACTAGTGTGACATACCAGTACTTAGCCTTTTAACAAAAACATTTTAGTTGTATAAATACAGTTGCTATTATTAAACTCTAGGGAAAGCCAGCAAGCTGCTCCAAATAACATCCCGCTGGTTTGCCTGTCTGAGCTCTTCTGTTGATACCCAGAACCAAGGCATTTGAGCACCTTCTTGGAAGCCAGGGGTTCATTTTATTTTCTGCTTCCCTGATGACTGTTGAAGCTTGTCTTAAACTTTTTTTCCACTTTGTCTTCTTTTTCCCCTCCCTCTTTCCATTATGTTATTCCTTATACCTTTTTTTTTCCCTATGAGCCTTTAAAGACTTTTTCCTCCTGCTCTCCCTGCCCAGGGAAGCCCAGTGGTGTTTTCTGGCCTCTCTGAAGGCAGACAGAACCTGTCTGAGATCAGTTGCTGGGACTGATTTTAAGAATGGTACAAGTTGCCCTCTGGGTTAGCAAAGAGCAGGGGTATTTCTGTGGGAAAAAAAAAAAAAAAAGAAAAAAAAAAAAAGAAAAAAGCCTGTAGATGTGATTTTAGGTTATCTCTCTCTGTTTATCCTCTCTGTATTTAACACCCTTCAGAAATGACAAGCATGAGCGAATTTTGTTGCTCCGGAGAAAGTAACACCAAACACAGTGCTGACAAAGCTGGGGTCAGCTTTCGACCTGTGATCAGCATGATGCAGGGATGGCCCCTTTTTGGGGTCCTCCCCTCCAAAGAACTGTCTAGAGGTTAAAAGAAGGCAGCCAACCACTGGGGTCAATCCCATCTCCTCTATGTTGGTCTTTGCCAAGTTCATTTCCAAACAAGAGCTGAGCAGCTCACTTGTGCAGCCTTTAAGTCTGTGTGGCTGCTGAGAGGCAGGAGGCAATAAATCACTTCAGCCAAAGGCATGGGCCCATCCAGTCACTTAATTAACAGGGGCTTTCTCCTTATTTGTAACCTCCTTTCAAAGCAAACGAATATGACTAGTAATGAAAGGAAACATAGGCAATTTTTAAGAAATAGATGTCTCGGGGCAGTCAGGAAAATCTTTTCCCTGCTGCGTGTGGCTGGAACTGGCATCCAGCATCTCCCAATTGCCTGAGGCTCTGTGAATGGGAACCCACATGCATGGGGGCTGCTGCCCCAGAAGTGTCCATCTCAGCTTCTCTCTTCCAGCACAGGCATTGTGCAGGGGAAACTAGCCCAGCCTGTCTCTTCTTGCTGTGCAATCATCCTTCCTGTGCCGTCATCCTCTACACCCCCCCCCCCCCCCCCCCCCCCCCCCCCCAACGTCCGCCTATCAACTCCAAGTACCCCACCGAACCACACACATCAAATCAGCTACTAAAT
>JANHGL010021978.1:26032-68640 GCA_024611195.1 Ceyx melanurus | reverse complement strand
AGGGTCCAGTATGGCCTCTCTTCCTCAGCCATGGAGTGTGTGATCGGAAAACTGCCCATCCTGACGCATTGTGGTTTGAAATTAACCCTCCCATGGAAGACTCCCCCCCCCCCCCCCCGCATTCAAACAGTTTAAAGGACTGTAAGTATTACGCTTCAGAATTAAAAGCAGACAAACTTACTCAGTTATGCTCTGAAAATAGCCAGAAATTTGCAGTTATTCCCTCTATCCCTGTCTATCCCTGCTGCTTTCCAGTGACTTGGCTGCACCTATGGGGAGGACCTTCCTCAGCAAGTGGTTGTGCTCACACTCGCCTGCTTCCCTTCTTCCCATCAGGAACAGGGCCTGGCAATGCTGCTGCCAGGATGATTAGGGCAGTTCTGCATGTAAACCAGAAAAAAAGCAAACAAGCAAGTATGGAGAGAAAAAAAAATATTTAATCCCTGTGGCAAACACTTCATTGTTGCTCATTTAGCCCTGGAGGTTCTCTAGCCCTGGAGGTTAGTTTAAGAGATAAAAACTGATAGTTAAACTGATAGATAAAAAAAAGGTCTTTCTGCTGTATCTGTAGTTGCTAGTAATCACCCAAGTAATTACATTAGTTGTAAACTGTGTGGATAAGCATGTGTACAGTTGTGATGCAAAAAGCAGAGCTAATCTGGCTGGGGGTGCCAAGCAATATGCAGTGCAGAAGTAATGATTATTAATAGTATGTGTTGACTTTAGGCTGATAATGCCTCGGAGCTTTCAATCTCCATATCTCACCAGCGGTAACGAACACTCGGTGTGGAAGACAAATACCTTGTAACTAGGAAACTGCCTGCTCTGGACTTCCTGGCCTTAGCGTGGCCTCACGGTTCACCGTAAGGGGTGGAAGCTTTGGGGTGTACCTTGACTGGGTGGGGGGAATGGTGTCTGATGTCTTACAGTTTGCTGTACACAAAGAATCATGGAACTCTGTTTGGATGTGATAAATGTAGAAGCAATGCGCCGTGTGGGCAGGAGCCATGCAGGTTGCATATGGGGAGGGCTCCTGTGCGAGTTAATGATTCCCAGAACCAGAAATAATTAGCTGAGCCCTATTTTTGGCAACAAATGCAAGATGAGCTAGAGAAATATTAAATAAGAAAAATAATTACATAATCTGAATGGTAGATCTGGTTGAAAAGGGGGGAAAGTAATTTAATTAAAAAAATATAAAGCCTCTCAGTGCTGAAATAAGAAAATGCTACATTAATGCAGGAAAAATCCCTAAACCAACACAAACCCTAGAATATTCACCTTTTTTTTTTTGTCTTCTGGCCTTTATTCCATCTTCTCAGACATGACTATAGGTGACTCTCAGGTCACAGGGAGGATTGGGGAAGAAATTCCTTACTTTTAAACTTCTCTATTTTTCTACTATCTGTTTAGCTAAAAAAAAAAGCAAGAGCATTTTTTTACCTTTTTCCACTGCATTTTTTGACAGTTTTCAATAATTAATGAAATGATGGAAGAAAAGTCAAAGAAATATGTAGGAGACAGCAACACTGAGGACTTAAAGAAATGGCAAGGAAATATATATATTACTATTATATAATAATAAAATTAATATAATAACATTTAAGTTATATAAAATTAGGCAGCAGAAATGTGGTATTTAAACATTTTTTTTTTGGAGGACAGAGAAGGCTTGAAATTTTCAGTAAATATTTTCAAGATAAATTCTGTGGGGGAAAAGAAAATTAATGAGGCATTTTTGGACAGCTCTGATAGTAACTATTACTGCTCTAAAGAGAATTGTGGACATTTAGAGAGTATCGAGAAATTTGAAATGCCTGCAGAGACACTGTTTATGCTGGAGAGAGCTGCCTTGTCTTCCTCGCTTGCATTTGAGAGAAATGTTCTTGCTGAGGTGTTTCCAAGATGGGAAACCATCGGGGAAGGACATTTGCACTCTCCTTCCAGCCTTAGCTCAGAGCACATGGATGTGCTGACACATGCAGCAAGAGATAAGTGTGCCAATATGCAAGAGATAAATGTGACGAACACCTTCCTCCTGACTTGTCCAGGGTACCTGTGAGTATCTCCCAACTGTTTTCTTTGCAGGACTGGGGGGAACAGGAACCTTGGCAACTGGGATCTCCCAAAACTTTTCTGTGTGAAATGGACACCACAATCAGACTCAGCATAAATGCCCAGGGGCCTCTTCTCTTTTTGATGTTTAAGAAGATCTGGATAAAAACCTGTGCTTGGGAGCGCAGCACTAAATAGCTAGAACTGCAGGAGTAACAGTGGGGGTCAAATGCATGTACCCATGGACAATGGAACTAAAGGATATTTTGGGGAGCTAGTGAACAAGTGCACTCTTGTGACAAACATTTGCATTTGAGGGTAGGTGACAGGTAAGCATCCATGGACTTCTGTCAGGAGAGAACTTGCAAAGAGTTATCATTGGTTTTCTCAAGCTGAAAACAACCAGAATTGCTTTTGTTGCTGAGTAAGTGATTTGGATCTCATTTTCCCACTGCATATTGTACTTTGCAGACCAAAAAAGACATGAGAAATATAAGTGACTGATTTTTCCATTCCTTAAGCTGCCTCCATGTGGGTTGATTTCTCAGGGGATTTCAAGGCAGACTGAAACACAGACAAATGCTGGCTTCGTGTACGGTCTTAAATATTACTGTGTTTTGATTTTTTTTAGAAACTTGGCAGACTTTTACTTGAGCTCCAACTTCCTTTTCTTCCTTCAGTTTATCAGCTGCTGTAATTTTAGATGCACAATCACAGTGTGCAACCATATAGCCCAGCACGCATGAGCAAAGGGAGCACTCTAGGAACGTGTCTGGTTACAGTACTTGTTGTATTAGTAGCTAGTGGCTAGGGCAAATTAGACCCAAATTGGTACATTGCACAAGTGAGGAAACCTGTTCTCAGCATGCTTTGTGCTATCAATCCTTACGTGCTTGGGCAGGAAGCTTAACTGCCCAGGAAAATTCTCTCAGCCATATTCTTGGACTTCTGCTCAAAGACACCTTGAGTGTATATATGCTCAAGGACATACATATTCAAGGGAGAGCATGTGATAAACCTGTACATCTGTCAGAAAGTAAATACACCCTTGTGATCTCTCTGAGTTGAGTGCAGCTATAAATCCTCCCAGTAAGGCAGCTGTAATTCCTGCTGCACTGAAGGCAGATGTACAAATCCTATTTTATCATGGGAAGTAGGTGTTTTTCCTTTGCTCTGAAGAAGCTTTTGACTTGTGAAGTCAGTGCCCTTTAATTGGTTTTGCTGCAGTATGTCCTGTTCCAGGTCTACAAAACAGGATAGCAGATGCTGCTTCATCTGGCCATGAACACCTTTGAATTGACTGATTTGGTCTCACAGACCCTTGGGGATGTGAAAGACATGAGCATGCTGGGGAGAAAAGGTGGATGCAAAACTCTTGTGGAAGGGAATCAATCGCTTTGAAGCAGCACCAACTGTCAACACTTTGGTGACCTAAAGGCAGGAGAGAAAAATACTGGACTGATAACTGGTGAAGCTATTATCTCAAGGGTGGGTGTCAAGTAGAAGGGGCCAGTCTCTTTTCAGTGGTGCCCTGTGATAGGACGAGAGGTGATGGGAGCAGGTGAAACACGGGAAGTTCCACCTCAACATGAAGAAAAACTTCACTGTGAGAGTGACAGAGCCTGAAACAGGCTGCCCAGAGAGGTTGTGGACTTCTCCTTCCACGTGACTTTCAAAACCTACATGGATCCACCTGGATCTGTTTCTGTGTGGCCTGCCCTGGATGATCCTGCTTTGGCAGGGGGGTTGGACTCAATGTCCCTTCCAACCCTTACCATTCTATGATGTTATGATTAATGTGACAGGATGGTTTCTTGAGCATAGTCCAGACCACAGCATATTTAGGAGTCATTTGCATCTTGAGACCTGAAAGGGAGAGATGTTTGTGGTCTCCATCAGTGCAAGAGGGAAAAGCTCCCTGTTTGCTTTTTGCTTTCCACATAAACAGATCCCACACTGGCTGATGTGCAGACTCTCCACTGGTGAAGGATTGAGATGTGTCTCTCTGAAACACTTGATTTTCTAAGGGAAATACAGCTTTGACCACCATTAACTTCTGGTTCTGCAAGGAATATGTGCTACATCAAGTCTCAGCTCACAGGAGGGATTTAATATCTCAAGTGATCAGCCTGGAGTAACTGCGTTGGGAGTCGTCATGTCCACGAGAACAGGCAGACCTGCTGAACCCAGGTCCATGCTGGCAACAGCCGTTAGGGCTGATACAGAATCACAGTGTAGATTTGCTCCTGGTTGGACAGTTTCTGTGTTGGGCAGAGATCTCTCTTGAAGCCTCATTTCTCCATAGCCCTGGCAGCCTCCTGTTCCCTACCTGAATCAGCAAGTCAGAGGAGCCACCTGCATCCTCCTGTCCCCTGATGGTGGGTCATCTGGAGAAAGGTTTGTCTGCTGTTTTTGTGCCAGGTGCAGGCCAGTGCAAACAGAGATCACTTCAAGGGTGGGGAAACAGTTGTGCTTCAGGGCACTGCAGCACAGACCTGCCTTGGGGAAAGCAAGGACTTTGCTTAGCGTGGTTTGGAGCGGTGCTTTCATCACACCGCAGAGGAAAGCACCAGGGAAATTAGCCAGGCTTCCAGTTAGTCTATCAGAATGCCCATGTCGCCTGGTCTCAAGGCAGGTAGAGCAATAAGAAAGATGAAGTGGAGAAAGGCAATCTATACCCAGGGTGATTTTAATAAGTGAAATTGAAAATAAATCACTGCAGGCGTGGTAGCTCACGCCAGCTCTCATTCATGATCATTCCCTCGCTCAGCTTTCCTTTCTCCCTGCTAATTGCTCTGCTGCAATGCATTGTTATCCTGGTTTATTACCCAGCCAGTGGAAGCTAGGGTAGTCTCTGAACCTGCCTTGGAGAGGAGTTAACACTGGAACAAGCCAAGTAAGTAAATTCTTTGCCTGAGAGAATAAACTAGGAAATAGAGAACTGGAGAGCCTGACATGTTTGATGGGACAGGATCAGGCATACCTAATGGAGCAAGCAGCAGAGCCAGTGGCCCTCTGCCATACTCGCTTGCCCCTGCCTTGCTGTGACTGCCTTGAAGCTGAAAGCCCACTGGCATGGTGCCAAAAGACAGCTCTCTCAGAAGGGGGTCTCTGCAGCCTGCCCCTCCCTCTCTCCATTCCTGAGAAATTAAAGCGACTTTCTGGGAAAGCAGATGGGTGCTGGAGACCTTGGGAGATATGGCTCAGAATAGAAAAGCTCTCCCTTGACACAGCCCTCTTGGAAGCCATCTTTCAGCCAGAGGGGATTTTTATCCCTCACCTTACTGACAAGCCACTGACTGGGGAGTGGGAGAATGTGGGGTGTACACAATTTTCCTGAGCAGGTTCTCAGCTGAAGATGAGCTGTTTGCACCTTGCTATTCTCCAGCAGAGCTGTGGGTCTTTGTTCTGAAGCAGATGGGTAAAGGCAGCAAAGTGCAGATGTCTCATGGTCATGAGTTTGGAGGAAAGACTGGATGAGCTGTGCCGTTATTTTGCCATGCTTTGGGAAGCCAGACTGTTCCCTAGGTACGGCTCAGTGTGCTCCTGGTCTTGCACCCAGCCAGACTTGCTGATGCAGCTGTGCTTGGAAATGTCAGCTACAGCACAAGCTACAGCACAATCTCTGCTTAGTCCTCTCCCACACCCTGTACTCCAGCAGGATCAGACAGCTCGCTGCTGTGGTGGCTCCTACCTGCAATTGCCAGGTGAAATGGCAGCCCAGGATATAAAAAAAACCAAACAACAAACCAACAACAAAAAAAGCATTAACTATTTAGTTGCTGTGGGATTGTTTGTTTGTTTTTTTTTTTCACTAGTAGCTCCCAGGCACATCAGCCCTCCTTCATAACAAACCCTTCTCCTCTAGCAGATTGATGATTCCAGGGTACAGTTACAGGGCTCTTGGTGGCATGGTGAAAACCAACCCTTTCAGGCTTAAAATCAACTCTGGGTAATGCTGGACCATCTAGAGTAAGAGATGCTGGAATTGCAGGACTGCCTTGAAATGCCACGTTATAGAGAGCTCCACTTTGGGGCTGCTGCTGAAATCTGCAGCCAGAAGCCTACCTGCTGCTGCTGACCGTGAGCCAAGGGAGCTTGTGGGGGCTGAAGGATGTTGTCTATGCTACACCAAGCAGCACAGTGCTATGTGAGAGATGGGTGAGTTTCAGAGAATAACTGTCCTTTAGTGAGCCGGGACTGAAGCATATCAGAAGTGCCAAAGCCCAGCCAAGGGCTTTCTCAGGCAGTGCCAGTGGTGCCACTGCCCATGAGGATGCAGAGTGGAGGGCAGCTGGGACGACTCTTTCTTCATGCAGTGGACTGAGATGCAAGGCAGTGTTATGAAGTTTTCTGAAGATGTTACCTCCTGGTGTCTTTCCATTTGATGTGAACCCATCTTTCCTGGCAAAATCCCAGAAGTGCACTGTAGCTTGAAAACACCTGGCAGGACTCCTCCTAGAAGACAGTGCAAGAGAGTGTGGAGATGAGCCAACTCCCTTCCCCCCAAGGGAGCCCCAGGCTCTTCCGTCCAGCTGCTCTTCTCAGCTCAGTGGCAGAGCCCATGCGTGGGGACAGGGGATGCTCCCCTGAGCACCATGCAAAGGGGGAAAGGAAGGACATCCATGGACCCCTTCACAACATAGCCCGGGCTTCATTACAGAGTGAGATGCACAGGTATCCCAAACTCAACACCCTTCAGGAATGTCCCAGCCTTTCTGGCAAGATCAACACACATTTTCAAGTACATTTTGCTGCAAATGCAATTAATTAAGGTTGCTTTGGTGAGCAACATTTGGGGACAGTTACACTCCAAATGCTTGGTGGCTCTCAAACCACAGATGCCATTCCCAGTAAGGGTTCATCTTCCCCCTCAGTTGTCTCTTGGCCAGGCACTAGGCTCAGATTGCAGGCATCTGCTTCTCCCCAAACAGGATCCTCACAATACACCGTCTCTGTGCAAGCAGAGGATTAGGGCTATTGGATCTGAAGTCCCAGAGACCTTTCAGTTCTGAGTGAATGCACACAGATCACTATTGGTCTGACTGTACAAGTGCTCTGCAAGGAACCAGGTGCCTTTTGGCCACACCAGCCTTGCTATGCATTTGTAGATGGCACATGCCTGAGATGTAACGTGTCTTGCACACACATGCTGCATGTGCAGCAAAATTTTTTTTGTCACAAGTAGAGGAAACACTTCAAAGATATTGACCCAAATGCCTCAGGAGAATAAGGCAAGTTCGTTGTTGTCATGTCCATGTCTTTGCATGATTCACACAATTCAAAGTAGAGAGTAGGTTACTCGGGGACCCTTCATGAGAAGCCAAAATGGAGATAGCCTGGGCAAAAATCCTGGGAGATTAGGGAAGCTGAAGCAGTCGGTTCCCCTTGGCTGACAGCCAGGGAGGTTCTGTTGAGGAAGCAGGATTGATGTGTTGGAGGTGGTGGCTGGATGGGATCAGAGAAGTGGGTGCTTGTAGCTTCTGCACTTGACAGTATTCAGGTTGACCATGGGTGGCCTGCCTTGCAGGTATTTTGTTTCCTAAATTTCAACAGTATTGCACAGGGTAGAAATCAGTGCAGCTTTAAAAGGTGTAAGTCAGTGCCTCCGACTAAATGTGTTTTTCAGTGCAGGAAGAACTATCAGCCAGCACAGCACAGCCTGTTTCTTGAATTTCTCACAGTTGTTTGTCCATTTAGGGCTTTGCACATCTGTGCATATCAAGTACTTCCCAGTTATGGAGATCAGTCATGCAGAATCACTCATCTCCTTCAGAAGTGAAAAAATTTGCCTAGTGTTCCCTGATTCTAGCAGCTATTCTCACTCTTTTATCTGAAGCTCTTGAGATGTGAGGAGCAGGGATGGTTCCTTGCAAGCTGCAGATGGACAGCTGCATAAGGACAGAAATTATTTGTCTCGTGTGTAATCCAGAGGTTCAGTTCAGTTACTCATCAAGCCCTTTATAGACTACTTTGAAGGCTGCTGCTGCTTATCACTTGTGATATCTTGCATCATCTGATGAGTTACAGTATTTTGCCTGCTGCTTCTTACATCACTTTGAACTCTGAGCTGAGTTTACCAGGCGGGTTCTGCTGGTCCAGTGCAACACAGCCCTGTCAACTGGCAGTGAGCAGTTTTGAGATGCACTGGGAAAACCACTGGGTATATGGAAGCTAAAGGATGTGGACTTCCATCAGATACACATGGAAATTTTCCATGTGGTGGGATTTGGATAAGGAATATTCCTCAGCTGTTTGGTGTTTTAGAGCTACACACAGATGTTGGTCATGAGGAGGCACAGTCTCTGATCTGCAGGCTGTTTGGCTACAGTAGGATTTTACAAGTATTTTCTGGAGATATGATTTCCATTTTCTCATCAACAAATAGAAGTCTGTTCAGGAATGAAAAGCACTGGACTGCTGGAGAAGTCTGATGGAAGCTACATGGGAGAAGCATTGGTATGAAAGTGTCAAACTTTGCCTCACCGCAGTGTGGTGAGGATAAGGGTATCATCTGAAAGACACTGTGTGCTGCCTGTTGCTGCTATTTTTTTCTCTTTAGAAGTTGCCACGAACTGCTCTGTGCAAGGGGAAAACATCACAGCTAATTTCTCTAAAAAGTTATGCCCCCTAAGTGGCTCCTATGTCTGGGAGGCAGGTGGTGAGGTACTCCAAATGCATCAACACAAAACCCCCTTAGAGCCATTGTGATTGTTTATGTCACCACTGGCTCGGGCACTCCGGGAGACAAGCCTTGCTGGCGGCATAATACAGAAGCCCACTCTTTGCTTTGGAAGATAATGGCTGCCATCAGCATCTCCAAAACAAAGCACTTGGGACTTTCAAGGGTATGGGGAGGGCAGCCTGTCTGACTCTGAGCCACAGTATGATTTTGGACATTTTGGGGGCTCAGTTTGGGACCTCCAGAACCCACGGGAGAAAGCTGCCACAGGAGGAAGGGGCCATCCCGTGCACCCAGAAGCAGCACAAGGATGACAGGCAGACAATGACATTAGCTGACTCCTGGGTTTATTGTAGGCCACTATAAATTTAGCCGGAGTCTGAACCAGTTAAGAGAAATATGCTTTTTTTCTTTCAAAGAAGCATTACCTGGGGTTTGGTCTAAGGCTTTTGCAGGTACCTTGAGCTTTAACATCTCTTGTATTTAATTGGCAACCTGGCACTCTTATGTAACCGCTTGAAATGAGAGGGATTTCCAAAGAGACCTGAAGCTTTTCCATCCTCTCCTACAAGAATCCCTCCCTGCAGCCCTGCAGCCCTGTCCACCCATGTTCATGTCCAGAGCCCTGGAGAAAACTCCCCTGGTGCTCCCAGTCTGGCCTCACTCTTCCCTTTTCTCTGTCGCTGTACAGTATTGTACTGTCTTGAAATGTTTTATTTTTCCCATCGCTGCCTTTGCCTTGCTAGAAATCAGAAAATACCCATGCAGGACAACTCCCCTGCAGTGTAGCTTGGGGAAGGTGGAGAGGAAAATCACACTGTGAGCAGACCTGGTTTGCAGGAAGAGGCTGAGGGAAGAGGTCCAGCCACAGTGCTGGCCCAAGGCAGTGTGGCCCAGCCTGGCTGCAGCCCCAGGCTCTGCTGCATCACCATGACCTACATACACCCGTGCTGTTGGTGGATGTATTCCCAGACTTTTTTAAAAACCTTATTCCTCTTGGCCTTGCTGGGAGGAGCAAGGGAGGTTTTTTGGGGCCAGGCTCGGCGTGTCTGCCTTGGAAGAGTTCCTTAGCATGCACTTTTTGCCGTGTAAATAATAAATACTACATTTAATATTAAACAACCTGTGCACTTACCAGACCCGGTTGCCCACATGAAACCTGGCGGATGAAGTGCATGGAGTTAGCTTGTCTTTAAAGTCATGCAGAATTTCTAATGTGCCACCTTCCTTTTTTGGGAGGAGCAAGGCTTTCTTCCTTACTCTTCTCTCTGCTTCTGCAGCCACATCTCAGTGTATCCTTTCCTTTGTTGAGCATGGTCTTTGACCTGTCCTGAAGTTCCTCTGCCTTGGCCATCCTGCCCCTTGAACTATGACCACTTTCATCTCCTCATCCCTCCTCAGTGGATCCTGAGCTGCCTACGTGGGCATAGCTCAATGCACAGCCCCAGTAGGACCAGGGACATGGGGTGGAGAAAGCCTGAGGGATTCAATTGTAGTCAAATAGCAGAAATGTGCATCTAGAAATTGGTGGACCTGGGATAAGATTGCTTTCTGGCCAGGAACTCGGCAGGATGAATAACAAGGGTGATGGAGCAAGTGAAGATTAGTTATTTGGGGAGTCAGTACTGTGGGTGGCATTTGCCTGGTTAGTTCACAGAGTCCTAGGGAGATGCTGGAAACTCCATTACCAGGGTAATTTAAAACCCAACTGTACTCAGCCCTAGGTAGACATCCTGCATCGGCAGCAGGGAGGTTAGGTGTGCATGCAAGGATGCATACATAAGGGAGGTGGTAGACAGCAGTATGATGCAGTTGGTTTCTCCAACTCTGGTTTCTATGATCCAGTGCCCATCGATCCTTTCAGAGTACTAATCACATTAACCCACAGTTTCAGGTGAATAAGGAGCAGGTATGATTGCTGGGGGTCTGACACACTGAGAAGCAGGCATCCATCTGTGAGAGCATTATTGCATTAGCTAAGTATTCCTGTTTGCACTGATCCATGCTCTGCTCTTGCCTTGCTGCTGACAAACGAAGGCTACGTGGACTAACACACAGCAGCAAGGAGCAAGGCTGGGCAGCCTGATTAGATTTTGTTGTTTGTTTATATAAGATTCATGGGAGGCAGAGAGAGGGAAAAAATCCAGATGAAGATGAAAAATGATATTTCAGATAAGGGCTACTGTTGAATATATAGAGTTGGCCTTTAATTCAGTCTTCATAGCCTGAAAGCAACATACACACTCAAGCTCAGACTGCACAAAAAGAAGCTCTCAGCTCCCTTCTCCTGGCTTTTTTTTTTTTTTGTAATGCCTTTCCTTCATTTTGGAAATGATTGTATTGTCTCAAACTGCTTGTAAATCTTGTTAGCCAAGTAATATAGTTTGGACTAAATGTCTGTTCCTACATGAGCCTCTGGGGAATATGGAAAATAACCAACACAGCCCTGTTGCAAACTCCCACCAGCTCTGTGAAGGAGACTCCTCTTTTTCTGATTAGCCTCCGTTCCTTTCTTTGGTGAGGCAGAGAGAGAAGCAGCAAGATTAATGGAAATGAGGTCTATTAAAGCCAGTTTTATTTTCTAGTTGTGTGTACAGCCTTGCCACAAACTGAAGTCATCACCAAACACAGAATTAATCAAGCCAGAGCACAGGCACTTTGCTTCTCCATGTGCCTGTGCGTGTGCGTGTGCATGTACCTACACCAGGGTGCCTGCACCAGCTGCGTTTGCATTTGGAAGGAGCAGAGAAACAGAGAAGATGTTAATTCTCCTATTTATTATTTATGTAGTTGAGAGTTTGCACCCAGCAAAGCTCATGAAGCTGTGACTGATGAGTTAATTGGAAACCACACTGGCATCTCTGGAAGGAGCTGCAGAAACCTGGGGACAGAAATAGTAGCTGGTGCCACAGGAGAGCGTGTCCAATGTGTCTTGACATGCTTAGGGATGCAAAGCCACAGCTCCTGCACCAAAAGGAAAGGGACTTGTGGTTGTTGGTTTTATTTCCCAAAGGACTCCACTATAGGGTCAGACTTTGTATAAGGATCAAGATACCTTATACTTCAATCTGTCTGATCACTAGCTTTGGGAGAGTTACTGAGAATGTGCAAGAGACAGGACCAGCTTCACTTCTGTACATCCCAGACAAGTGTCTTGGACTCTCAGATCTGGCACCTTCCTCCTTTCAGCTGCTCCCCACCCTTCCACTGATTTTCTGACGGGGTTTTATGGGATGAGGAGAGCCCTGAAGACACTAGTGTGTTCTTACATGTGTGACTGCCTGGCTCGTCTCCTCTTCTGTATGTTTGTGCACCTCCTCTCTGTCCAGTGAAAATCCAGAGCTCTCTTTCTCAATGGTGTCCCAGCTCTGAGTTTCCCTTTATCATGAACCATGCCCAGTCTCGCACCTTGGATCATCCAGGGGGCCTCCCCAGGCCCTACTAACATGGGGACCTGTTGCAGCCATGCTTCCCTGCCCCAGAGCAGTGGTAGACCTGGTCCCCTCATGCAGCAAACAGTGAAGCCCCTTCCATACCAGAGAGGGGTTGTTTGCCTCACAGGGGCAGTTCAAGGTGAGTGAAAGGGCTTGGAGGCTTTCCTGATGCCCATTGGTGAAACAGCCCTGATGTGGGGTGAAGAAGGAAACCATCCAGCCCCTCTGCAATAGTGAGAGCACTTTGCCATAGGAATGGCCAGGAGGGTGTGAGGTCTGGAGTTGCACCCTGGGCTGCCTGCTTGCCCTCTGCATCTTGCATTAATTTCATTTCCAAACCCACCTCTTCTGACCAAAGTGTGCAGCCGTAAAGCACGATGTTGAGGAGCAAAGCTAGGGAGAGAGGATGAGGAAAGAAAGCTGCCATAGAACATAAACAGCTGATGGGTGAAATCCTATCCACCAGGAGCCTGGGGTTATGCTGAGTCTTACTTAGTTCAGAGAAAAGAGAGTTAAATTACTCCTCATATGCAGTAAATTCAACTCTTTTTTTTTTTTTTTCTGTCTGCAGACGTAGCAATTATTTTTGTTCACCTTACTTATTTGCATACATTTACATATGTTTCTATAACCATCTGGATTCCTCACGTTCCTCATACCACAAAACATGCTGTTGGCCGTTCAGGTTAGATCAGTCTCTCCCAGATGAACAGAAAGGTGCCCCACTATTCTGGGTCCACTTTTCCAGGTGAGCTTTCCAGGCCTTAACAGGGCTTTTATTAAGGGCCTCCAACAGCAGGACTGAAAGGTGGGCCTTTGGAAGACACTGCAGTGATGGTCTCCTTGGTCCGTGACTTCTTGCCATAAGCCAGCATCTCCCTTTCTGTGAGCCCAGCTCAGGACACACAGCATAGTGGTGAGAGAACTGCAACATTTCCAGGGTCACTACTCTGGGGCTATGAACCTTCCCCTAGCAACTTTGGACCAAGTCTTTATTCCTAGTTGTTTCACATGGAAAGTATATTGTTGATAGGTATTATAAAAATGCAGGGGCTTGTATGGGTTTTTTTTTTCTAAACTTTCATGTAAGGTAACTGTATTTTCCATCTAAACATCTGATTCTGTCTTTATTCATTGTAATCTCCTGAGCTCCAAAATACTTTTTTAGTTACTGCTGTAATTGGCATGTTTTATGTGAAAATATAAAAATCGTCTTGTTTCTTTTAAATGCATTGCTTTTTAATTTCACCAAGACATCACTTGTTCTTGTACTGAGGAAGGATAAATGAACAGCACTGGGCAGACCTTTTATATATTGCTTTATTTTGAAACTAAACAAATCAACTGTGTGCAGCCTGGCTTACTATGGAAATCTCTGCACCACTTTAGCAGTTGTCACTCTGTTACTTGATGTTCTCCACTTCTGATGTGGAATGACAAAAACCATATATGTGCCCTCGCTGCAGATCTACTGAATGTTGTTGTTCTGGTTTGATGCTATTTTTTTTCAATCTACTGTTTGCACGTCCAAGGGTTTCTTTTGTTTTCTTGATGTCAGAGCAGAGTTCTTCATTGGGTTGCCTGCTCTGAAGTCCTTTTCACAAGCAGCTATGGCTGATTTTCAATGTAGAATGTATAGGAGCAGTTTGGGTTTTTTTCCCATTGATGTATGTTGCTTTGCATTAATTTCTTCAGACTTAGCTTTCCACTCCCTCGACCTTCTCAGGTGCTTTCAAAGATTCCCACAGTTCTGTCTGAGACCTCAAATATGCATATCAATCTGTACCTGAAGGGAGCTTACAAAAAGGCTTGAGAGGGCCTGTTGACAAAGGCCTGTAGTGAAAGGACAAGGGGCAATGGCTTTAAATTAGAAATGAGTGGATTTAGTTTAGAAATAAGGAAGAAGTTATTTACCACAAGAGTGGTGTAGACTGGAACAGGTTGCCCAGGGAGGTGGTTTAGGCCCTGTCCCTGCAGACATTCAAGGTGGGGCTTGACGAGGCTCTGAGCAACCTGCTCTAGTTGCAGATGTCCCTGCTCTGAGCAGGGGGGTTGGACTAGATGACCTCTAGAGGTCCCTTTCAACCCAGATACTTCTATGATTCTATATATGCATATTTTTGTGTGTGCATATATGTATACATATACAGAGGGAAGTGTGTGTGTGTGTTTGTATGTGTGTATATTGGCTTTTTTCTTAGACTGTTAAAAAATGTATGAAGCCCTGTATATCCTCCTGTGCAACTGTATGGCATCCTGCTAGTCAGCTTGCTCTCTTGAAAAGTGACCATTTATTCTTCCTCATTGTTTTCTACTTCTGAGATATTTTCAAGGCTGTGACCTCTCTCAGATCTGCTAACTATTGATCACTGTCATTCTTTTGTGAGACCTGGACTAGGTTGAAGCCATCTGAACTACACAAGAGATGGTGCTACAAAGTGCTTTTAGGTGCTTCTCCTGAAATTTCCTGCTCTGACACCAGATGCTTCCAGTCAATGGCTTATGCTCACTCCAGATTTAATCTGATAACTGCACTAGCCATTTTGTACACAGAAATAAAACAAAACAAAAAAAAAGAAATTTTTGTGTCTTATGTGAGCTGAGAGCAGGAGATAAAGCCAAAATGTCAAAGGCCAGCAAACTAACAAGGCTGAGAAGGTCCAGGGCTGACAGCCGTACCACCCTATGTGGACAGCATCATTAGGAATCCTTAAGAAAGGACACAAGGAAGTTTTACTTAAAGCAGTGGGGATTCCTTTACTTTATGAAGTTTTCAAAAACTTCATGACTTACTCACTGACAAGCCAATGGGGGAGTGCTTTACTCTAGTGAGGTTTAGTGTCTCATTTGGTGTGAAGAGTTGCTCTCTGATTGTTTTATGCATAAAATTCTGGTTCACTGTGCTGAGAGAAATGGAGTGTATCATGCATGCTGTTACTGAAACATTGAGAAACAATGTTAAAATAGTATAAAGAGGAAAGAGAACATAAAAACAGACTGTGAGCTATTTTCTATCCCAGAGCATCTTTGCAATGTGTGTCTTGGGGGTGGAATTCAGAATTCTCACATTTCAATGAAGTCACGTTTCCCGTCAAACTAGGAAACCAGTCCCAGTGAAAAAAAAGCACAAGACACCCTGTGAAACATTCACTTTGAGAGCAGAAATGCCAACAGCAACCTCAAGTGAACAGTCCTGGTCAAGCTTCATACTGAATTAACACAGGAGAGGGCTTCTGCAGGCTGCAGACAAATGAGATCTGTGGACAGTTCTGCATGCAATGTGATCCTGCTCCATGCCCACTCCAGCCTTGCTTGCCAGGGCTGAGTTTGCTTTCTTCACTGGATGCTGGTGGCTTTCCACTATTCCCACAGGCCCCTGTCTCAGCCAGTCTAAAAAGAAAGGGAAAACCCTTCTGTGGCTCCTGTTCTGCATTTCTCTCATGGGTACAAATGCCATGCTGCTATGCAAGGCTACGGGGGTTTTGCCTTTGAGAGATGACTAAGGACTCCTGGATTAGATCCAAAGTGTCTAAATCTTCTATGTCAGGGCAAAGCCCTAAGACTGAGGTTTTCAGAGGGTTGTAGAGGCAGTGCTGGTTTATGCTAGCATGTCATCTGGTTCTTTGGGTTTTTCTTGATAATTTGGGAGCTGAAGCAATTCAAGACTTTAAGTAGCTTTGAAGCTCAGCTTTTCACGAGTTGCCATCAAAACATAGATACACACATGGATGTACATTGTTCTAATGGCTTCATTTACTGTTTGTGGTTGCTTAGTGTCCTGAGCAAGGGGACTCAGTCTTGATCAACATCACTGGGTGAGTTTGCTGAGGTCCATTTGTTTTTTCATTATGCTGTCAACATTTTCATCTGGAAAAGTGATGAAAAACCACATCTGCTCCCCCAAGACCAGGAGAATAATGGGAAATACAGTTGTTTCTGGAGGGTTGTCTCGCGAGGCTGTTGTTCGAATGAGGTTTAGTAGAGGATGTGGCAGCCTTGATCTATTGTGTGAAAATGAGGGTGCAAAATCCAGCTTATGGTGAAGGGTCCTTCTCCTGCATGATGCTGTGCCTCCTGCATGTCCATACCTCCATGGGGTAGTGAACATTCCCACCTCTTTGCGCAGACACTATAAACAGCTCTGTAAAACTATGTGAGAAGTCTTCGGCTGTCCTTGGGCCATATCAGGACCACACCCCTTGCTTCTGTTTTAGTGTCAGTAAGGCAGTGGGATTGCTCTTACCAACATTAATACTTGGAAGTATCCTGTGGTTTAAGAACAGAAACCTCTGGTCTAAATTGCACTGAAATGAAGAGCAGATTAAAGGCCAATACTTGGCCAAGATCCTGATGTGCCTCTGTTTGTGTGTGTGCACAATCAAAAAAAGAGTAAAAAATCAAATCAACAAACAAAAAGCATCTGGGTATTATTCATCCAAATATTGTGTGGAGGAATTACTTTCCACCAGGGAGATACTTGCTAATTACACGAGTGTGAAGCAGTTTGATTTGCAAAGTTTTGTTCTTTGCATCTGAGAAACCTAATTTTGCAGGAGCTGACGTTATGGGTATTTAAGCAATAGAGGTATTGTTGTTTCTGTCAGAAACCTGAGTTTAAGTTTTCAGGAAAGCTCCTGCCCTTTAAAATAACGTTGCTTTATTTATTAGCTCAAAACTTTCCCAGAGCAAATGACAAATAAAGCCTGTGGTATTTTTCCAGGGCTTATTTTGAGATAAAAGCTATCTGGTATAAAGGGTTCCTCTGGCAGCTGGACAAGACCATAAATCAGCATCAAGGAGGAGGGAGAGCTGTCTGACAGATGAGAGATGCGCTAGAGGGTTTCTCTGCTCCAGATGAACTGGGGTGAGAGCTGCTCAGGCCAACATGACGCAGAGCTGAAGGTGGCTGCCTCCCACCTTTTTGTCAGGTGGGGGCTGGAGTGGTGAGGAGCATGCCCTGGCTTCTGCTCCTCAGCCATGGAGATTTTCTCCCTGCTGTGCTGCCAGGACTTGGTGAAAGAAAGAAAATGGAGGGGGCACCATGGGAAAAAAAAACCACCTTCCTTCTCTGCTCCCCCATTCCCTCCATAGTGGCTACAGCATCGGCAGAGTATCAGCTGGGCCTCACAGCCATGATGTGGTGGCATATCCCTGTTGTATAGCAGTGGTGGGAGGGGGCCAGGTGCTGGTGAGGATGATGCTGTCATATCACAAAACGCCATGTGGCTGGATATGGTGGCAGCAGTTACTTCAGTCTGTGGAGTTGCTAATTAAGAATAATGAGCTCAAGCAAATGCAGCGGTTTTCTGTGTGCCTCTACAGAGAAATCATCCCCTCCTTAAGAGTCCTTTGGTCCTTGCAGCCCAAACCACTTTAATTTCTTCTGAGAGTGCTGAGAAGTCCTAGTGTGGCTCCTGAAAGGTTTTGTTCATTCAGGAAGGAAGAGATGGACAGGGCTTGGATTGCAAGAGCTGAGGAAAGCTAAATGAATCATTAAAACCAAGATAAGAACCTAAAAGCCTCCACCAAATGCCCTTATTAATGTTGATTTGATTGTTTATGTCACTTGACAGGGATGAAACCAGAGGCAGATGCAACAAGTGAGTCATTGCAGTGCCCTGCCCACTGTCCCTGCCCTTTGCTGGAGACCTCCCTTGCACATCTAGATACAAGGTTATGTGTTTTGGAGAGCAATTCAGCTACAGCCCTTGGGGCCTGGCTGCCGGAAGCCAGGCAGGGAGTGTGGCCACCCAAACATCTGCAGCCAGATGCCACGCTCAGTTTCTTGCAGAAAAGGAGAGCTGTAGATCAGGGCAGCTGCGTTCTACAGCAGAAGCAGGAAGATCACCCACTGCTGATGTTCTTCTGTCCTGCTGATGATCAGAAGCTGTGGGAACCACAGGTGTCCCTCAAAGGCTTCAAGTGGGTCCCTGGGGATCATGGGCCTGCTGCCCCTCCTGTGCTCTGCCGGCTTTTTGTTGGCAGTCAAGGAGAGGAGATAGATGCAGGAGTTCTTCTAATACTAGGGAGAACATTAGGAGAAAAGAAGAGCAGAAACCAAGCTCATCGTCCTTGCTGCTTACCCCAGGGTAGATATGGTTGTGCTTTGGAGCCAGCAGTCATGGACTACAGGGAGTGGAGTTTGGGCAGCCAGGCAGGGAGAAGCTGAGGTGTACATCTTCCACTCCAAGGACTCACACACACCAACCCCATCAGTACCCCAGCAGTGAATGGCCTGGGGAAGCACCAAGGAGCAATGTGCTGGGCTCTTTGTAGCTGCATCCAGGCTTTGCTTGAGGTTCCTGCTGCTCTGAAACCTTGCCAGTGCCCATCATAGACAGGCTGAAAGCCTTGACAGAGTTCAGATGCTGGTGTGAATCCACAAGGCTGCATGCTCCCCTTTTGCCCACTGGTAGCCTGACAGGGGATCCCTGGCACCAATGTCTGTCTCATCCCAGCCCTCTGACCAGATTTTCTGCAAAGACTCTCTCTGTAGCAGAGTCGCCACTCTAGTCAAGGCCAGAGGAGATCAGATGCTGGAAGGTGGAAAATTCTGAGGAGCAAAGTGGCCCTTTTTTGGCATAGATCATCAGCATGTCCTGCTGTTAGAGGAAGACTGAACACTGTCAAACTTTTCATCTTCCAAACTGAATCCATCCCTGGCAGTGTTGTGAGTGAGTTACAATTTCTATTAGATCTTTCTACTTTTTAACTGCCTTGGATGGATGGGCTGGCTGCTGAATTAGCCATTTGCTTGCAATATCTCAGCATCACCGCAGTGAGCTGCACGTGGATTGTACCCTCTGCAAGCACATGCCCGTTTCTTTAACTTCAAGGACTGAGCTCCTGGTGTTTTTCATTGCATTGTTCTCTCTGTGCTTCCTCTCATCTTCAGAGCAGGCCACGGTTCCCAGGAATAAAAGGCCAGAGCTAAACCAGGCTGAATTCAGAGACTATGTGTTTGTGAAATGCAGCCAGTATGGGTTTAGATCAGCAGAGCTCAGCTCACAGCAAAGAACCAACAAAATTCTTCAAGGCATCCTTTAAATGTTAACAGCTCTTTAAAAGGTAGATGTTTCGGCCTTGTCTTGCTAACTTTCTCCCTAAAATGCTGCTTGTTGCACAGAATGGGTCTTATTTTCTCTCAGCTGAGGTCTGCAGCTTTTGCTGGTGTTTGGAGTTCTCACTGTGGTAGGGTCTCGTGGAGTTATGTCACCCTCCAGTGCAAGTGTAATGGTCTCACTGGGTGTTCAGGGCCCAAGGACATTTCTACTATCTTTTAAGAAGTCCTCTATTCAGGTAGATCCTTAGCTCCAGCAAGGCAGAGGTGTTGCTTTCTAGTCTTTAAATGAATCAGACTTCAGTCTCATTTCTTCCCCCAGCAAATACCTTACTGGGAGCTGGCTGTGCACTCTGATGAGCATGTGTAACTACAATCTGCCATGGGAAGAAGATGGAGGAGACAGAGACTTTGCTGGGGAGCCAACTTGCACAGCTCTATTGAGGAGTATCTATTCAGGCAGACCTGGTGCTGTAAGATCAGAGTACCTCTGAATGAGACAGCTTGTTTAGTGACAGTGCTGGGCTCTTCTACTGGCCATGAGAGTTGCTAGGTTGTACTTGCTTCACATTCCGTTTTTCCTCTGCAAGTGTATAGAGTGTGACTTGGTTATGTCTGAAGAAAAATGTAGCTTTTTCCCATAGCTCCCAGGCTTGGGGAGATCAGACCATTGGGAGAGCATCAACCAGCACAGCACAGATCCCTGTGTACAAACGCTTCAGCAATGCACTTTAGAAATGGAGCCCTGCACATCCTGGGCAACATCCTATGCTTAGCCTTTGACTTGTGGGGGACCATGGGTGACCTCTAAGGGGTCTGTGAAGATCAGTCCACAAGGTCAGGGAGTTTGAATCTGTTACCCTCATGGTCAAACAATTGCTTGAAGTTTGACGCTTCTTACTTAGATGAAAAGATAAAATGTTGTATCAGCTGCTAATGTTGCACAAGAGGCCATCAGCAGGTCCAGGCGCCTTAAGGCTTTGTCATCCTGCACTGGAGGGATCAACATATTTATTTGACCACCCCCTGATGCAAAACCAGGCATATGGTCCCTTGATGGTAATGCTATGCCAACCCTCATCAGTAAATGCCTGGATATTGATGGAGAGAGGTGATCACCTTGAATTAACAGCAGACAGCACTTAAAGGTCCTTCTCTGCCTGGACTCAGCTGGTCCCTGGTGCATTTACAGGGCTCAAGGCTCAATGCTGTGCTTTGCATAATGTTTCCCTCATCACTGAGGCATCACCTGCTCCTTTTTTTTTTTTTTTTTAAGTATTATTTTATTTTATCTCACTCCTGCCCTGTGCATTTTTAATCACATCTCAGGGCAGCTGCAGCATACTGGCTTATTGCAGTTGTATGTCTGCGTTTTGTCCACACTCAGTCTCCTCACAGCTGAAGAAATGTTTCAAAATAAAAAATCCCTCCCTGGCAAGCACTATGCAGATGAAATATGCATTCCTTTGTAAAATATTAAAACAAATCTCTTCGACACAGGCACAGCCCATGAAGATGTCTTTAAAACACACTGGGAGGGACGGATGCAATATTTACAGTCTTGAGCAAGGCAATTTATAACCTGCCTGAGCTCCCCAGTGGTATTTGAGCAGCTTTTTCAGGAGTGAATCAGAACAAATTAACCAACATTTTCCTTCCTAACTATATGCAAATGGACTTTGAAAATTTCTGGCTGTAGGTTTGCAGCACTAATTGCTTACTGGGCTCATCTGAGCATCTTGGGTTTGATAAGCAGGAGAAAGCACCAGACACTTAAGTTAATTTCTAGTCCATTTTCCTTTCCAGTTAATAAAGGTCAACACAAAACAAAACAAGGAAGCAGAGGGATCTGGTCACCCTTTGTTTCAATTCTGTGTTTTTGTTTATCTTCCTTGGGTTGTGGTGAGGGGAAAGAATAGGAGTGAAATGCTCCATCTGTGCTTGTACCTCTGTGCATCCACCCTGGGCACAGTGCTGGCCAAAGAGACCTAAGCCCAACTGTCACTGCTGGGAGCCCTGTCCACAGGGGCTGATGAGGGGTCTCCTACACCTTGGCCTTCTGCTCATTTGCACCTCCACAAATTTTCCCATTAAAAGATATATCCATGCAGTGTATTAAAGACCCATCGCCGCTTGTCCATGGACTTGGCTGCCACATGCTGAACTATGTCTCATGGCAAAACACAGCTTCATGCACCTGCCAGAAGAATGATTTCTTGTTTATTATTAAAAATAAAATAAAATCAAGAACCCCAGGATAATAAAACATGTGAAAATGCCCTCAATGTTTAGTCCCAGTTTGTATGGGGCTTGAGAGATCTCTTACCACAGCAGTGCCTTGCTCTTTGCCTTAACACTGACCCCATGAGTATTTCACTGCTGCATCCCCTCTAACCTCTAGTGCTGAACTGCAGTGGTACAGCAGGAACCGGGGGAAGGTTGTGGCTTTTCTGGGTGGGGTGGTTTGGAAAGGCTTTCCCCTAGTCCTTCCCACCACTGGGACACAGGGTTTCCCAGGGATTTCCTGCACGTTTCCTGCTAGGCAACTCTTTTACTGCTACAGTGAGATTCCATGCATGTCTGTGTGTCAGCTGCAATTGGGAGAAATAAAGGAAAAGAGCAGTGAGGAGAGGATCAGGAAGCTCCCTGTGGAAGCCAAAAGAATTTCTGTGCATCCTTTGTGCTTCATCACATTACAGGGTACTTGTTACTCATTCTTATACATGTATATGCTTTGTATGTTGGTGGCCCACAGCCTGAAAATACCTTTGCCAACAGAAGCTAAGCGTTATTGTGGATGTGCTGAAGCGATTTACCATTGAGAAATGACTGTTTACTGCAACCTTGTTGCAGAAATACCAAAACTATTTTCCATGTTTCAGGATCCATGTTTTGGGAATCTTGTTGCTAAACTTTTAAGATGTACAATGTATCCTACTGGCTCTTTCTGACCAGATGGAGCTGGTGAGCTTTAACATCTTATGCAGAGACCTAGAAATGCACAAAGCTACCTTTCAAATCAGATCTGAAGCGAGAGCAGACCTGGGTCGTAACTGTCATGTCAGATCAGCACTTCTGCAGGCAGAGAGGACCTGAGATTGCTCTGGAGCAGGTGACACTGCACATTCCTCTGGGACCAGAGGTTGCAGAAGTCCTGGTGTAACTATAAAGCTTGCAGCGCAAAGCAAGCTGCTTTACAAAAGTTCAGAGCCTGCTGATCGCTGCAGGGGAAAAATCAGCTACTGTGCATACAGCAGCTTCCAGTAGGAGTTGGTGAGCCCTTTGCATCAGACACATCCCAGGCAGCTCAGTTGTGGTTTTAGTGGCCAGAAGGTGAAGCTGGACCAGGGAAGCTGAAGTACTGACAGGTTTGCTCTCCACCAGTGTCAGAGGGACTCTCCCAGCAGAGCTCTGGTGACGTGCTGGGGATGCCTGAACAAGGCTAAGATCTCCCAGTAGAGCTGCCTGCTGTGCTGATGGCTGAGAGGCAGAGATTGACTGTTGAACTGGCCCTGCACAGTCAGAGCAAGCAGACATATGGGCCAGGGGTGCTGAGAGTCCTGAGCAGTACTGGGAGGACAAGAGACATTTATGTGCCTCTGTAGAGCCATTTGGGCAGCTGTGGTGTTAGCAGAGGGATTTCAGAAGTGTTAAGTAATGCATTGATGTGCTACTACTCCCTGAAACCCATCTCCCTGCACTTAGTACTTCCAGAATCCCTGTGCCAGTTACCCAAGCTCCATGATAGTTGGGAGAACCAAGAGGTTGAGCAATTGGTGAATTATTTATCTGTTATTCATTTACCCAACGTGCATATAATGCTGTGCAGCAACTGAGCAAGTGCAAAATTAAAAAACAAAATGATGGATGCTGCCTTATGAAGGGCTCTTCATCCCACTCGAGATTCATTCAGCTTTAAATATTGATGGCAGATCGCCTGTTGGCAAACAAATACTGTGTAAATCTATCCCTCTCAGCTTGCTCCCACAGCTCGGGAGGCAGAGCATTTCTGCAGTTGCAGCCGCATGGGCTGAGATGTGGTCTGTGCTGCCTGGAGGGGAAGGGGCGCTCAGAGTTCCTTCAATTACCTCTTGAATGTAGCAATTAATGTGTGCTTGGGTACTTAGGTATGTAGCAATACAGCATCAGCTCGCTGCAGTCTTTAAGGTGCTGATCTTTACGGCATCACTAAGAAGCATGGGCATTCTCATCAGGGACTGCAGTAGGTCCCATAATCACAGGGCTGTTGTTATTCCTGCATTATTGCTTGGCTAACCGGTGGCTCCAGTTGCTGTTATTTTACTTCAAAACCTTCCAGGTGCATATTAGTATGGAGGATTAGTTTAAAAAAAAAAAAAAGTCCTAATCAATATATCCCAGCTAAGAAAGGCAGCATAGGGAGTTACTGGGTTGAGGGACTAGCACAATGAGAAGCAGCTTCTCGAGTCCAGGCTGGGCTGCATGCAGCTGGCATGCTCCCCCCTACTGCCCAGGCCAACCTCCCTCAATCTGTCCACACACAGACCTGTAGGACTCCAAATTTCCTAGGCAGATGCCACTTCTGCCTTCCCCATCCCACCTCACACCTGCAGCAGCAGCTGGATCCCCAAAACCAGCCACAAGCTCAAGCACACCAAGAGGGCTGCCTGCATGAGGATAAATTGTGTGCTGTCCCAGGTGAACCTCAAAGCTGTGGATCTGCTTTTTTTCTCTCCCAGCTCCCTCCCAGCCTCTTGCTGGGCCCATCCATGTGGCCTGGGCTCCTCATAGGAGTCATTCCTGAAATAAGGTGGGTAGGTGCTCAGCTCAGCAGTCAGCGGGGTCCATTGCATGTGTAATTCTAAATGCTTACACCACAGCATGGAGTTGAGAAGCAGAGGCATTTATAAACAACTCACAACCTGTACAGGACTGGCAGTATGTGATCTGGCTTTTTGTCCCCAGCTTCTTAGATCCAGCTGTGATCTCCTTAACTCTGATGCATGGTGGTAGGTCCAGCTACAGTCTTCTCTACCCTGTCAGTGTTCCCGCTGTGTTTCATATTGTCTTCTTCCCTCCCTGTTCCAGCTCTGAGGAGCCTGGAGAGGGACAGCAGGTTATGCACAAAGCACTGGGCTTTGTCTGCTTCTTGGAAGTCTGGAGGCACCCTTGGGACCAAGGTGGCAGATGGATGTCCCAGAGGAGCTGCCAGCAAAAGACATGCTGAAAATATCTCTGCTGTCTCTCCTGAGCCATAGGCATGTAGCAAGGTGCCTCTCTGGGGACAATGTCCTTGCACGACTCCGGGACTAATTTGACTATATGCTGCAGTGTGACTCTCACGTGGCACGCTCCCATGTGGACATGCTTCTGCCCACTTCTGTCTTCTCCTTCCTGCTCTGGCAACACTATGCAGGCAGCTTAGTGCATTTCAGAGCTTTCAGGACAGCAATAAACAGAAGGTTTTCATGCTGGCAGCATTTCAAGGGACAAAGTGGCATGGTTCAGGGTAAAGGCCTAAAGAATATGTGAGCCTTGGAAACAAATACCATCAACCCCTCCCTTCCTTGCTCTCTGGAAGAAAGACCTGATATTCTTTTCACATTTGAAAAACCCAAGACAAGTATTTTAAACATGGAGCATGGCCAGTCCAATTACTTCTCTTGGTCCCATGCCCAGGGTTTATTCCATGAAACATCTCAGTGACAAATGCTCTCACTACAAGAAACTTTCTAGTACATTTTTTTTCCATTTCTTGATGCTGTATAAACTTTTGCCAGAGGCTGCCCAGAACCAAGGTGTAATTTTCATCCATCCAGACCTCTGCAAAGTGGAGCTGGAAAGTATCTCAGTAAGGTGACAATCACTGCAGTCTTGAGAAACTGCTTTGTATAAGTTAACACAGATATTTCTTCTGTGGGAATAAACTTCCCTTGGAGGTATTATGTCCTTTTCCTCCTTTAATCTTTTCCCTGGGATTTTAATATCAGCACCCTAAAATATAAGCAGACTGTATTGCTCATTTTTGGTCTCTGCCAGGCACAGATTATTTGCAGATACCCAGCTGTCTTGCTCTTACTATCTGTATTGTGCTCTTAACTAAATAATGGCCAGCCTGAGCACATGAAAGAGTGGCTGGATAACATTTCTACCTAAAAGGAAAAGCCCTGCCTTGATGGCACTTCAGGTCTAGACCTTTGCCTTGCAGAAATCAGTGCCTCTCTGTTAAGCAGGATGGACATGGCCATTTTCTGAAAGCAGAGCTGCTGTGTTTGTTATTGCTGCATGCATATTGTTTACATGAATGTTACAAGAGGATTAGAGAAAGATAGGAGCTGATACCTCAGGAAGTTAAACTCCGGTCTGTACTGTGTTTCTAGGCTGAGAACGAGCACATGGGCATCTGAATCACAACTTGTAAATGAGGAGGAAACCGAGAGACAGCAGAGCATTTTGGAGGGGCAAGAAGCATGGTAGTGCCAGATTCCCAGGCATGGCCAGCAGTGTCACACTGAGAGGAGCAGCTGGCTGCTCTGTCCTGGCCATACCTTGTGTCTCGATGTTGGGGTTTATTATTCAGTTCAGGACTCTGTGCAGATGAGTTGCCAGCTCCAACTGCTTAGCCAAATTAATAGTGCCGCGCGGGAACAAGACGTACTGGCAAGCTTCCCTGGGACCAGGCAGATTGTGGCTGCCCCCAATAGGAGCCAGCAAAAAGGAGTGCTCCCCTCTCCCAGGCAGAGATCAACCCCATAGCCTTCCTCTCCCACAGCTTCAGAAGCCCCAGCCTTCCTTAAGCTCCACTTAGAGATCTTTTCCATTTGAGAGGAATTAGGGAGAGGCAGACTGCACAGATGTGCACCTTCTCCATTCTCCCACTGCCAGCACTGTGTGGCACAAGCTCCCCTTTACTATAACTGTCTCCCACATGAGGCTTGGGGCTTAGTCACCCCCATCAGTGTCCACTGGATATTTCCAAGTTCTGATGGCACAGCAAGCAGCAAAATGCCCCTTTTTTGGGTTATTCCTGTAGCAGTCACTGTTTCTGCCTAGTCCAGTGCAAACCCCAAATCTGCAGTCTGGGGCTCAACCACATACTGCTTCTGTTTGAAAATCATGGGCCTGAATGGATGCTGGGGCCTGAGGAGCAAAGAAATGGCACTGCATAGAGAAAATCAGCAATGCCTGGGACAAAGCGATCGCCTGAAGAGCCCTGTGTAGCGTGCATACTGGCTGCTGTGTAACAATGTTATGTACCAGCAGGCTGTTTGTCACTGCTTTCTCTTTTATTTCCCCAGTGACACCCCTTGCATTGCATGCACAGTTTTTCCTGCTGTAGTAGCTGGATCTTTACAAATCCATCCCTCGCCATGCCTCTCTCAAGACCTCACTAGAAAACCTAGTGTCTTGCTAATCCAAAGGTGCAAAGAAAACAGTAATTACCATTTGGAAGCACCCTCTGAGCCCCCTGGCTTGTGTACAGACAAGCGTTTGTGAACTGTGCTTGCTGCTCTTGGTGCGTCCCTGGCAGTGCTGACAGGTGGGGAAGCAGAGCCTGGGCTTCCTGACTCTGCTCAGACTGGCCACCCACTCCCACACCTGTCCCACGTGCAGCTAAGGGACAGCCAGGCTTGTGGGTACCCTTCTGGCACCACACTTTGGCATGCTTATCTTTTTGGGTTTTGTTTTACAAGCCATGGACTTACGGGTACTTGCTTGCTCGCTTGGGGGAAGGCTGCCTATGGCTCTGTTCCCCAGCATTTCAACAGAGACTTGATTCACAGGAGGCTCATTTTGAGGTGCCACAAAGGTTCAGATTTGTGGGAGATTGCTGAGAGCTCTGTTTGTTAAAACATTTGTGGTATCACTACAGCTTCCACTACAACTGCCCTAGCAAAAGAGATGTCAGAGGAAGTGAATTTATGTTCGCCTCTACAGCTCATGATGCACTGGACACAGCAGAGTAGTAGAAATCTCTTGAAACTGAATTGTAACTAAATACAGAGCCTAATGTTGATTTTTTTTTAATGTCATTATGATAAATACTAAAATGTTTTATCCTGAATAATTTTTCATAGTAATATTAGACAAAGGTGGCATGTTCTAAATGTACCACTTTCACAAAACCAGCATCTTTATGACCCAAAATAAATACTTTGAGAATAAATCTCTATGTCAGTACTAGTGATAAGTCTTTCATTGCATGCTCTAATTGAACATTGGCTTTACAACTTAAAAGCAATCATCCCAAATTGCCTTCTGCTAATGTTAATGCTTCAGACAAAGAGTAACAGCCAGATTATAGGTTCGTATATTATTCAGGAAAATCTGAGTTCTTCATACATCACTTTTTAAAAGAAAATTGACTTTTCTATGTGTCAAGAATGAAAATAGTAATAATGAATGGTATACTTACATCATCTTATATTGCTGTGATTTGCAAGAACATCACCTCTGAACAAAGTGAGTTGTAGTTAGCTTGCGTGCTCTCCTGCCAACACAAGTAGGTAAATGGGCAACCTCAAAAATGCCCCTTCCCATAACTCAAGCCTGTGCTTCTTTCAGTGGAGAGACTAGATCTCACCCCCTGCACTGATAAACAACATCTTCTTTGTCTGTATAATAGATGTCATCTATTTAAATTCCTCACTTGGCCAGTGGCTTTGTGGATTGGCAATGGGTCACTCCCCAAACTAAGCTGAGAGAAGAGCAACCAGTTTCTTTGGATGCTTTTCAAGGACTGCTGAACTGAGCGATCCCTAAGGCTTCTCTTTCCCCCTGTCCACCCCCATCTCATGCACGTTGCATCTCCCAGGCCCTATAGAAAATACACTGGATTCCTATGGGCAGCATCTGCCTTGCTGCCCACCTGTCTGCATGCCCCCATCTACATCAGCCTCGGGTGGGCAACAGAGTTGGGTGGGAAGGCTGCGAAGGGGCTTCTCTATCATGCCAGCAGGGCAGTGACATATATCTGTCAATGGGGAAGGCTGGTGCCATGCTTGAACCAAGTGACCCATCAGGGCTGATGCTGAGTCTGGACATGTCAGCCACAGCAGTCAAAGTTTGGCAATGGAGGCAGAGTCTTCCCTTGGGAAGTAAACAAAGGCTCAAACCATAGACATCAACTGAAACTTCAGTGTCAGGGCTGGACTTGTCTTTGATGCTTCTGTATTGTCTGTCCCCTGCATGGAAGTCACTGATGACTTACACATTTTCCTCATGCTTCTTCCCAGATCCTCTCGTTTCCCAGCCCAGCTCCCTCACAGGGATGCTGGTGGCTGTGCACGGCAGCCCTGGTATCTTTAGCCACACACACTGTGCTTTTTTGGCTGTGCCATGGGAATCCCTCTCTTTCCCAGGCGTTATGCTGGGAGAGATGTATTTTTAGCTCTCAGTGCCGGGGCTGAGCGCCTGCATGGCAGCAGAGCCCTCGGCTCCTTGGGCGCTGCCTGTTCCCACCACATCTGCTGCTTTCCATTTGCAAGCTGCCTCTATAGTGCTTGCACAGGCTGTGTTGTTGCCTCCTCGCTCAGTGGCTTCATTAGTTCACACCTTGTTTCCTCTTTCAGGGGCAATCTTTCCTTCCATCAGCTTTTGGGACCTGCTTGTGTTTGCCCTGCAGTTCTAGGTTATGTCTGTCTTCTCACTCACCCCTACCATGCTGACCTTCTGGTCCAGCCTAGCACTTACAGGGTTTTGCTGGCACCTAAAGGTATCTTTTTCAATGTCTGGGATAAGTCTGTGCTTGTTGTGAGCTTGTCCAGTGAGGTAGGATCACACTTGGATCCAGCTATCACACTGGTGGTGCCAAATTGCCCCTTGGCTTTCCTTGTGCTCTGGAGAGCTTCCACACCCTCCTTAGTGTTTCTGCACTCTGCTCCAGACCTCATGCAGTAGGTTTGTGTCCCTGGTAATGCTGATAGAAATAAAGGTCCCCCCAAGCTGCTGGAAGAATGGATGTAACAGGCAACAGGAGGCAACACATTCAAACTGTGCTGTCCCAGCACTGCTTCAGCCCAAGACCTCCTTCCTTCCCAGACATGGAAACAGATGCCCATCAAATTGATTGGCTTCTTGGGCAGAGGCAGAGTGGAAGGTCCTGTGATCTTCAGAAACATTATTGAGTAAAAATAGCAACTCTGTAAAAAACAGCTGCAGCTGGGAGCTGTGCGTGGCACTGGGGAGCACTGCCCCAACAGGAGAAACCTCACTGTGCAGAGGCCATGATGTTACAGGAGGGTGCTTGCAGGATAGAGTGGTCTTTGCCCTTGATGGGAACAAAGGGCACATAAGCTCTCCTATCCTTTCATTGCAGGAGCTGATGCTCCAAAAATTTCTGAGAGGGAATGTGTCACAGCTCAGGGCTTTCTTCTTGAGATCAAGATGGTTGGACAAGCTGAGTGAAGAGCAGTTGCAGCCCTGGGGATGCACTGTGCACAAGGATGAGACTGGCAAAGCATTTCTTCCTGCTTACAGAGGGAGAGATGATACCAACAGGGCTGAAGTGGTCACACAAGAAACCTAGAGCACCTTTAGGCTCTGAAGGCCAAATCCCAGCTGGTCATGCTACTGTCCACATCCCATACTTAACCCAAGGAAGCCATCAGTGTAAATCTGCAGCACCTCATCAGTTTGCAGTGACATCTAGAGTCTTCTGTAGCACTTCTAGATCAGAGGTTCCCAGGTGCTTCACAAAGCACAACTGGTATTGTCATAAAGGTAAGGGAAACTGAGGCACAGGTAGAGTGAGCCAGAGATGACGTGTACTGGAACAGCCCATCTTGTGGAGTTTTCCAGCGTGTGACTTGCAGTCCTGACATTGCCTTGTGTGTGTGAGCAACACTTTGTACAGACAGAGAAACCCTTGGGGTTTATCTGCTTTATGTTATTTACTCCACAGATGTCAGTCTCCTGTTAAAAGTGGTACAGTCTGAAAATGCTTCTTGTTAATAGCTTGTTATCAGGACCGGTGCTGCTATGTACAAGTGTTATCTCCTCGATCCCATCTGTCTCAGGAATTGTGGTTAAAGGACAGCAAGGGTGGAGCTCCCTGGCTGCAGGAGCCTGGGAGAGAGACCTGGGCACCCCACAGTTACATCACGACCATCTCTAATTCATCTCTGCTTAGGGGATCACTTAGAAGTGTCACTGAGGAGCTGCAGTGGCCATGATTGATAATGTCTCTGCTGAGCTCAGACAGGAAAGCAGCTTCAGCAAGAGGAGACTTTGGCTCCTGAGCTCCCCTTGAAGTGGGGGAATGAATTATGCAAACTAATCCATTCCTCCAACAGCAGCTGCCTTCCTGACACCTCCTGCCTTTACCTTTTTCTTTATCTCTGTGCAGTTTTAAAGCCATCAATGAAACATGTCCTTTTGTCCCACGTCCCAAGTGTGCCCCAGGATGCCTGTGGAGGTTGGGGCAACTCATCACCTCTTTTAGGATATTGTCCCAGACGTGAAGATAAATTGCTAAACTAGCCTTGCCAGAGCCTAGTGGACTGCTGGGCTGCCCCTGGGATCTTGAAAGAGAGGAGGGAATCAAAACCCCTGTTAAAATATAATCAATTTCTTCTGGTAACTGTCAGAGTTTGAACCACTGCTGCTCACAGATGACGCAGACAGCCTCACTCTACTTCTCCACCCACTAACAGTTATTTAAGGGCTACTGTGCTTCTTGTAGGCTTGAGGCAGGTTATTAAGCTCCCTGCCTGGACTGATCCTGTTCTTCAGTGGAAGGGGAGAGGCAAAGGTATGGAGAGAGAATCAGGGCGATGGAGAAAGCACAAGGGTGTTTGGACAGACTACTGTGTCTGTGTCCTGCTGTTAAGGGGATTTGATTCTCACTTGTCCGAGATAAGCTGATGTCCCATCCTGCCAATGGTTGCTGCTGTACTGCTTGCCCTGGTAGCTTACTGGGATTTTTGTCCCTAAGAGAGCTGGACAGAGAGAGGGGAAGAAATGAGCCAAATGGGAGCAGAATGGAGAGGTGGAAGGAGAAGATGGACACAAGACCCCCACCAGCATTGGTACTCTGGTCACCCTTTTGCTGCATCACTGCTGCTGCACCTCTCACCCCTAGTGGGATATGCCAAAAGCCACCAGTTGTCAGTACTGTGCAAGAGGCAGAGGAGGCTGCCATTTCCCCAGCTGTCTGCCTGCTCTGCTCAAAGACGCATTTTATTTAAAAGTGAATTGGCAAGTAGCCTGTCTCATTGTGATTCAAAAAGCTCCCAGAGAACCGCAGTGAAGGTAGCTGGTTTAATCTGTCACTTGCTAGCAGGTGGAGAATGTATTGACCTCAAAACAGAGAAGTCATCAGCTTTTGGGGGATTAAAATAGGAAGCCTTGTTTTGTTCCAGGTCTTGGGGAAAACAAAACCAAAACCTAATCTTCTAAAATCTCACAGAAATTCCTCCTTTTACTGTCTGTTAAGACAGAATGGTATCTCAGTTTTCCTATCCTTTGTCTGCGTTGGAGTGTAGGGCAGGGGTGGACAGGGCCTGGGTTTCACATCAAGACTGTCTGTTGGCCAGAAAATGGTTTTTAGTAGTGGCTGAATCTTGAAAGTGCTGCTGAACTCAGACTGCTCCCAGTGATGGCAACTCAGTGTGGAAGTGGTTTAAAATAAATGTTTCACACACACTGTCTCAGGACCACTCAGGTGTGGCCCTGTGTGGTCAGAACAGTTTATGCAGGCACTACCATTGCATTTGGCTGCTGGAGATGTAGCACACGGACACTGGACTTCAGATGTATGATCACATGCATTTGTGCAGGGTTAAGGTTATATGGAGTATCTTTGCTTTCCTACCCATAGGCACTTCTGTGCACATGTAGCTCTCTACACACGTCTCCTCTGTGAAATGCAGCTGCTGCCAAGCCACCGAGGATATGATGTGAAATTATAAGGGCGTTTGCTTGAGGCAAGACACCACTTGAGAAGGCCATGGGGTCAGGATAGATGCTGTGTCTCTGTATGGTCACGCTGCCTTGCTGCTGGGCATCTCTCTTTGTGATCAAAGCATTAAATACCCACAAACCACTCATGCTGGGAATTTGCCAGCTAGTTTTTCCTAGCAAGTTGGCCCTGAAGAATAGCATCTGAGGTGGGTTTGGGTCATCACTCTTCAGAGCACCTCACTTAGGGCTTGCAGTTTGAGAAGCAGAGTTTTGATTTCTCGCTGCACATCATCTGTCTGGAGCACTAAGTCTTTGGCATGTGAGAAAATGAAGTCCCATATGATTAGCATTTGTAGTTTGCCTCTGTTTGCAGGAGAAAAGAACAGCTAGCTTTAAATACCCATTAGTCACCCATAGCTCTGCATGGCTGCACTGTACATTTAGAAAGCAGATGCAATTTTGCAGGCCAGGAGATTCTTTTGAAAGAATCTTTTAAAAGTGCTGCACTTGTGAAAAAATCAGCTTGCAAGTATGGGAAATTTGATATGGCCTGGCAGTTCTCGTCGATTAAAAGCCAGTGTCCAAACCCATTTCTCAAGTGCTAGTAGGAAGCAGAAATGTTTCCTGGGGGAGTTTAGACCCCAGCTGAACACAGCCTGCCGGAAACAGATGTAAAATGTTGTGTGTGGTTTTGTAGTATGTTTTTTCCTAAGGCTAGTTTTGTGTCGCTGGCCTGGGCACATTAGTCAAAACTCACCCTGTTTGTGTGGATCCCTTTAACTCCTCAGTGTTGTTTCATGCTCTTTTACAGATGAAAGCATCTCCCTCTGAGCTAGTGATCCCCACAGCTATTCCTTGTGCCCTTGGGATTTCTGGCAGTTGCTTTTTGAAAGCTCTGGGAAGGAGGCATGAAACAACCACAGGGAACTGGGGAGCCTCTCCCACAGCTTTGCCTATGATGAAATTCCAGCAAGGTGAGCCAGACACTGGTGCTGTCACCACCACAGCCCGCCTGGCCCAGGGTCCTAACCTGCTGGTGGTGAAGATGAATCCAGAGAAGAACATTTTTTATCTAGCATCATCTCATTTCACACAGTTAAGCTGCTTCTGCCACCATTTCACTGTCTGCAAGGGCATCCTAGAGATTTCTGGGTGCTGGTGCCAAACCCTTGCAGAAGGAAGGCTGGGGAGATGCAAATGTCTTTTGTAGATGTCTGCTTGTGTTATAGCCAGACAGGAAAATAGGAAAGCAGCACTTCAGAATGGATCAGAGATGTCAGCAAGAGACCAGAGAACATCTAAGGTGCACAGGTTTCCTTGCTCAGGCCATACTACCAAGGCAGGGCTCAGAGGGGCTGAGTTTTGCCATAGAGGAGTCTGGGCATACCAGTGAGTTCAGGTAGAAAGCACTGGCTGTGATGGGCTGAAGAAGCACTGCTGTCTTTGCACAGAGAGCATCCTCAGTGGGTAGTCACTCTGGAGCACACGAGACACACAGCACAGATTTTGCCACCAGGACTTCTCATTGCAGCTACAGAGCAGGGAAGGGCTTCTGCTGTTGTAAACCAGGGCATTCAATCCACTCTACACTGCAAGCTTGCTGGAGTGCCTGCATCACCCTGCAAATGTACTAGAGAAGTGACAAAATCTGCCTCCTAAACCTTTTCTTATGAGAAGAGATGGTGAAGGTTGCTCCACTGCTGATAAAATTCCACCCTAAGAGGCATAAAGGAGCTGAGCAGATATTCCTGCTATAGGAGCTGAAACCCCCTCAAAGCCTTCCAGGCTGCCACGGTGATCATGGAAGAGGCTGACAAGCAGTTCCTTGTGCTCCTTGTCCTCGCTTAATGCACCAGCACAGTATGCAGGGGTCTGGGTCTGGGCTGGGTTGAAAACTGGGGAGAATCTGATTTCAGATTTCTAATCCTATCTAGCACTGTTTTGAAAAGGAATGGATGCCCTTGCTACTCAGATTTAGGAAAAATTGCAACTAATGGCTATTGATCAGAGGAGAAAGCAGATCTGTGGGCACAAATTTATGTGCAAGGTTGAAAGAAGTGTGTTCCCTAAAAGGAGAACCATGTGAATAATAAGGCTTTGAAAGAAATGCTAATCAGCATTACAAGTTGCCTCTGAGTCTCCAGACAGAGTGTTTAATCTCTGGAATTAAATATTTCCCTAGTGAGAAGTTAGACAACTTCAAGAGGCTCCTGTTTGAACAATTAAGCTTGGTGTATGATGGTTTTATATCTCTCTGATCGTGAGGAGTTCCGTCTGTCCAGAAGCTGGCCAACCTCTGGACCTTTGAGCAAAAACATTAATTTCTTCCCTGCTTTATTGAGAGACCAACAGAGAAACATGTATTAATCAAAGGCTGCCAAGGACTGCTTTCAATCAGATAAAAAAGCATACAGTTTTTCATATGAGAGCCAAGACACAAACATCACTATGAAATATTTTATCAAAGATTAAAGCTCAGATGTTTATTAGCTGGAAAAAAAATATCTCCTACAAGTTACTTTTTTTTTTTTTTTTTTTTTTTTTGTAATCCATGGAGCTACATAGTCTTGAATACAGAAGCTAAGCTATAGGAGAAGAATGGATTTATGGAGATGTGAGTTGGACATGTGACAATTGTAGGTTCAGGATGTTGTCTAATCAATTACTGTTATTCATCACAGCTTTTCATTGCATGAGTAATATCTAGTTTAAAGCAGTCTCAGGTGGATTAACTTTTTATTATGCGCTCTGGCCTTGCTTCTGAGAGTCTGGAAAGTGTGCCAGATGGTGTGTGTGCACATGCATGCATCTATACAGAGCATGGATATATATGAGCCCCCTAGCTGTGGGGTTGGCCTTGCTTTGACCAAAGATCTCTGCAGGTCCCTGCCCACCCAAATTGTTTCACAGCCATGTTTTTCTGACTAGACCAGGAGAGGATATATGTGGTTTCCCGAAGGCTGTGTGCCCATATATGCATGGAAATGTATGTGATACTGCAGCAAAATAAGCTGAGTTGAGTCAGAAAGAAGCTTCACAAAGAAGCGAGAAAAAAATAGCACCTTACTAATAAAAAAATAATTTTTTTTAAGACAAAAAAAAAAAAAAGAAAATATTTATAGATTTATTTATTCCTCTTGGGCATAAGAGTTCTGGTATTACAGTACTTATTTTGGAAATTTCATGACAGTAATTTCATTCTTTTTAGCCACTTGTGGCTCCATACTTTTTTACCGTGGTTGCCAGGTAACAATCACTAAGCATTTGTGTCTAGATCAGTAAAGGAGAGTGGAGGGAATGGATAAAATCTATTTTAAGAGGCATAATAATTGGTGGCTCTTTGTAGGTTAACAGTTGAAGTTCACTCAGCAGTGACAGCGTTTTGTTGAAGGCCTTGGGATTTACAAACAGAAAAATGGAAAACAAAGAGACTAAAGAGGAGGTTTTATCATTATTATTACTCTTTCAGAGCAGAGTGGCTTATGAATGATTAAGGAGGCATTAACTATGTTGGACGTCAAGTCCTGCACGCAACAGGCGCATTGTAATCCCCTCCTCGGGGCTGGGCTCAACGTGCTCCTTTCCCTCCAGGTTTCACTGAGCCCAAACCTCCCGGCACCGCAGATCCCTCGCTGGCCTCATTTCACTGATGCAGCTGATGCAGGTAGAGAAAAGTTTTCCCTTGCTGCAAAAAAAAAATACAACAAAAAAACCCCAACAAGAAAAGATGGAGCAATGGAGGGAAAATAGGGAGGAAGCTTGGGAGATCTGATGAAGAATAACTCCAGACATCCCCCTGGTGTGGCAGAGGCTGCCTCTAGCCTGCACTGCCATGGGTTTTCCATGCCAGCTAGCATGACCTGCCTCTGTGCAACCAGCACCATGGCCTCCCCTGCACAACAGACAGGTCAGTTCTTCCCTAATACCCTGAGGTTTTTTTCAGAAAAACTTTCCTTTTTCATTGATGGCCATTCCAAAGCTTTTCAAACATCCTCCAACACATCTCAAGGTCACCTTCATCTTTCTGAAAATATCATGCCATGGATTCAGGGTGGGCTTACAGAAAAACAGTTGTATGCCCTGTCGTCTTGCAGATGACAGTCTACGTGCCTCCATACACTGTCCACCTTCCTTATTACTGCAGAAATACCTCCCACTGATTCCCAACAACTCTGCTACCCTCAGTATCTTTGCCTGAAGAGCTGTTGCTGTTCAGGTGTGTCCACTGCCCTGGTGATGCTGCACAGTTCCCAAAACCAAGGGAATGCCTTGGGGAAAGGCTAGGGCAGAGTGTGGGGAAAACTGCATCTCCCAGTTTATGTTTCAGGGCACCCCCTCACAGTGCATCCTAGCAGGAGATGAATGCTAGGGATGAGCACTACTATCAGCTCCACCAGCTTGGGCTGGAGCATGCCTCTGCCTGATGCTGGGCTCCAGGAATGTCCCTGGGCTTGGCAGCACAACAGCACTTTAATTGCGTTGGCAGGGCTGGTGCAACCACATAACTCCTTTCTCCCAAGAAAGAAAAAATGACCCTGGAAAACAAGACAGGAATTAATTACAGCTTATAATCTTTTCTGTGGGAGGCTGGCACCTGGGAAGTACCTGGTTCCTTGAGAGAGGGAAGGGGCAGCAACAGTCTTTGTTAATTCTGTTTCTACCAGGCACACACTCAGAGGAAATGCACTGAAGAGAGAAGAGCACCTGAGTGTGCTGTAAGGGGCCCTCTGTGACCAGCCTGAGTTGATCTTGGCAGAGCAAGGCTCAGAGATGAGGTGGCTCTCACTGTTGACTCTGGTGTAATTCAGCATCCCTCCTGGGATGGGTGTCAGGGCTCCTCTGCAGGCCCAGTTGCTGGGGAAGGAGGGATGGAAGCATGAGGAGGAGAAGTGTCAAAGAGCAGGGGTACATGTGAACCCAGCTCACTGGGCTCAATGGTGAACATTCTGGAGAAGGGCACATGTCAAATGGGTGCCACCCTGTCCCTGGGGGCTTTCTATTGAATGATACTTGGCAAGTGGCACTGCTCCCTGCATGGATTGTGGGGATCAGAAAGGTATAACAAACACATTTTTTAATCAAGGAGATGGGAATTCTGTAAGATGACTGATCCTGCATGCTCAGTGAGGAAAAGTGCCCGGGTCTGCCAAAGTCTGAGACACCCATGGGTGCTCCACGCTGCTTACAGCCCTGGCTGTAGAAAGGTTGTGCCTCTGGGGAGCGTGGTGCAAGAAAAGGCATAGCAGCCTCAGGCCAGCTGCTTTTGAGATTAAATGAAGAGCTAAACAACATGAGTGCATTTGATGGGGAGAGCATGTGAGGAAGGCATTCGGAGTGATGGGCAAGGGACGAAGCACTATCATGCCTGGCACCAGCAGCACATTTCCCACTGGTTTCACAGGGGCATCAAAATTTCTGCCTGATCTCCCCAAACCTCCTGCGTACAATTCTCTGTCCTCCCACGTAAAAGCTGTGTTGTTAGCAGAACACATACAGGAATGGCTACTCCGTGGGGGGAAGAGGATTTCAAAGTTTTTTTGAAGGTTCCTTGGAGATGTCAAGCATGGAGAGGATCCATCTCATACATGTTCTCCCCATGACAGATGACCTCGTGCGGGAAGGAGAGGTTTCTATTTAATTGTGTGATGTGAGATTGCTGTTTCATCATGCTGAACAGGCTGAAAACTGAACAGGGCCAGACTAAAATGTGCTGGAGCAGAAGGGCTGGCGCTTTCCCACCCAGGCCCTCCCCCTTGTAAAACAGCAGTATTTTTAGAGAATTGGTCATATCAAGAAGTTAATTTCATTATCTTTGTCGGATAGGATTGCTGAGTGCATATGTGGTTGGCTGGAATGATGTAAGCAGGATGGAGTTGGGCCCCATCTGCTTGGAAACCATGATGAGTGGTGCAACACACTCATGGGAGTCCCATGGTTTGCCTTTGATTAGGGATTTGTGTTATTTGGGCCAGAAGGCCAGACAGCTTTTGTGATCTGCTGGTCTGGTGGACTGGTGTGTCTTTAAATGGGTAGATAAGGATATCATGATTTAGGATGGTGAGGTTGCTTTTGTACAAGTGAGATTTCAGCGAAGATCTCATGAGGGTGTTTGTAGGGACACTGTGTCCTTTTTGAATGTAAAAAGATTGTAAATTAATTGGCATTTAACCAATAGTGTAAGATACACTAAATGGATCCTAGGACATAGAACAGTGTTTAATTTTTAATAAAAATGGAAACTACACATTTTGGGTCACAAAGAGCATATTTGGGCAATGGGTCTGTGGTGATCTCTCCTCCTTCAGCACCTTTGCTCTCCAAGGCAAGGAGATTTTGAGGGATGGGAGAGATTACAGAGCCAGTCCAGCCTCAAGTAGCAGCAAAGGTATTCTCGCTCGTGCCACAAAACCCCGCTAGGAGCTGGTTATGCCACCACTACAAGGCTGAGCTGGACCCTGAATGGAGCTCCTGTGCTTACAGCTATCCTCCTTGCTGTTGCCTGTGGATGGCCTCGTGGTCACCATAGTCCTCAGCAGGGCCAGAGCAGATGTGCCAGAGGTGAGCTGTGTGCTATGTGTTACTGCTGACTGGGTAGTTAGCAAGCAGCTTCCTGCAAACTATAGTGCAGACAAGGCTTAACGCTCACATCTGTACAAGAGGGCGCCAGCTGTGTTCCAGGAAATATTTACCTTTAGTAAATGTTTATCTCATAATTTATGGGAAAAAAAAAAAAATTGCAGTGGAAAAAACTCATTTATTTCATTATAAAATCTGGTAGGTAGAAAGGAGCAGCTCCCAGTCCAGCAGGATTTGTAGCAAACATTGAAGTGGCTTGGGATGTAACTGAGCATTTTTTTTTTGAAGTAGATTTTGACTTCCAGATCCTAACTTAATTGTCCTGGTGGTCTGAGATTTGGGGGACAATAGATCCAGACAACTAAAAATTTCCTGTGCTTTTTAAGACCCTACCTTCCTCTGAGAATCACAAATGGAGGGAAAAACATGGGACCTGTGTTTCAGAGTTTCATCTGGCTCTATTTCATGCGGCAGGAGAGATAAGGAGTCCTGCAGGACCTCTGTTTTCAAGCACAAGCTCAATGCTGATTTTCACACCTCTGTATCAGCCAGTTTCTGCCTGTGCAGTGCCTTACCTATCTAGGAAGAAGCACATGGCATTTCTGCCTGGAGTGCCAGCACTCAGCCCTGGAGGTGTTGAGACAAAGGCAGCTGGGGCCATATCTATTTGGCTTTGACCCAGCAGAACATCACATTTCTAGCATGCTCCAAGCAGATCTGAACATCTTGACGCACAAACAGCCCTCCCCATGCCACCAGCTGTCTGGGACATTTCAGCTGGCACCTACCAAGGCTGCTTAATCAAATCAAACATGGCTAAGCCATTTCTTCCTCGTGTCCAGTTTGGCCTCATCAGTTCTCCCTTCCCTAAAGCTGCTCAGTTATTTTGGTGTGTGAGCCCAAACAGCTGCTGCTTCAAGAGATGTGTTTTGTCAGAGGCAAAACGAACCTAAGAGGCAGTGCATGTATCAGCTTGTTAGATTAGTAAAGCACCCGAGGCTCAGAGAAGACACCACGTGTGTATTCAGGTGGTTTTGCTGGGAAGCATCCCACTGAGCCTGGCAGTCTGGTTACTTTGAGGCAGCTCCTGGGGAACTGGTCCACCAACATTTGGAGACACTTGTTCACATGGATTGAAACAGCGTGAAGCAGCTTGCCATGGAAAGAGGTGGAGGAGGTTCAGCACCCGCAGGGACATTGATGATGAGTAATGGATTCAGGGACACTTGTGTTGAATCAGTTTCTGAGTCCGATCAAGCTGAAAGAGTTCACAGGCAGAGGGTATCGGGTTTTGGAACCTAAAAAAGCAGCAGAGTTGAGTCTGGCCTTGGTTAATCTGGGTTTGTTAAGGCCAGACATCCAGATCCAGTTCAGTACTTTCATTAAAAAGGCTGTATTTACAGAGCAGCCAAACTGGCCCGTTGCCCACTGGGGTGACACTGGCCACTGGGCACTGGGCCAGTTTGACTGGGTGACTTCAATATCCTCCTCCGAAGGCTGCACTGAAATGTTGGCCTGACTCATTCTCCTGAGACCTCATACAAGCAGAGCTGGGATTTCTCTGCTGAATTATCTCAACTCCAGGCTCATGAATATCCACTTCTGTCCTCAGGAAACCCAGTCACACTGCACTTGTCCAGAAATTTCCTCTTTTGTCAGAACTTCCCATCTTATGTCTTGACCCATCAACAAACCTTTAAAAGGTGAATTGAACAGGCTTGTCTGGTTTTGAGAGATTTGGGGAAAGAACAAACAAACAAAACTTCCATTCTGCATGTGCTGGCATGAATGAGGCTCAGTTTTTATTTGGCTGATTGATGAGACTTGGTTTGCCCATGGCTGGCTGATGTCTCAAGTCAATTGCATAGAGGCTGGAGTAGTCACCTGACAAGTCACACAGGAGTGGAACTTCAGGAGTGGAACAACATTGCAGAAAAAGCTTTTCGTGGAGTTTGCATGTACTTAGCATCAGAAATCCTGCTGTCAGGACTGAAGCTTCTAGTGTCTAATAAGCACAATATGCCAAAATACATTTTTGAACAGAACTAAAAACATCCATTGAGTCATAGATTTCCCAAGGAGAGGGAAGGGAGGGAGGCAGCACAGGGAAACAAGTGTGCATTGATAATCCCATAAGCCTTGCCCTGCCAGCAAGCAAACTACAGTCTCCCCTGGGAAATCCCATGGTCCCCCAGGTCCGTGGAGCAGGTCCTGGAGCATCATCTCCTCTGAAAGCACAAGAGCAGAACCATGCTGGTGAGAGGGGCTGCAGCAGGTGCTGGCTGTGTGTCTGACATCACCTGACTTTGGCAAAAGCCATCTTTCCTGACTTTGCCATGACTCTCACTGCTGGGGCACAAAGAATATTCTTCCCACAGTGCCAAGCAACAGGAAGAGAGGTGTAAATCACTGCTACATTATCTCTTCCTGATAAGAAAACTTATAAAATGCCTATCCAAAAAGCAGCTGGCTTTGTAAGGGGAATGTGCATCAATCACTCTTGACAGCCCCTGCAGTTGGACAGACAGGCCCAGGAACTCCTCTGAAATCACTGCAATTCACTGCGCACTAGGTGACAGGCACCCATCTTTATGTTCCTTTAGTAGCTCTCTGTGGCTGTGGTTCCCTTTTCCATGCCTGCCCAAGGGCACAACACTTTATGAGCTCCTCAGGTTTTCATATACATCTTTTGGAAGCCACATGCAGATTTTAGAAAAAGCTGAAATGCAAAGAAAAGATGGGAAAGGGTCAGGGGGAGGAGCTGTTGGTGATTCCTCAGGGCCCACTGCTGCTGAACTACCCATCCCTGGGTCTGAAGGCAGGTTTCTCTGGGGTGTTTGGCTTCCTTATAGCCTGAATGGTGTGCCCTGGAGATATCTGTCTGTCCAGTGATGGACGGGGTTGTTAAGAGCAAGTCCATCAGTTCTGGCAGGACTGGGATGAGTCCTGCACCTCAGTGCCTCCAGCCTGTGCTTGCAGACATGAGCAATGGGGTGCTGATATATGCTTGACAGTTACAGCTACATGGGTAGCACAGAGCATCACACCACTTTCCTAGAAGAAATTATCCCTGCCAGGGAGAGGGAACCAGAGGAGAGCAGACGGGCAGAGCAGGGTGTCCTGATGGCCCGCAGGCTGGCAGCTTGGCTTGCCTGGGAAAAGCCCAGGCCATCTGAATGACAATTTGCATCACTTCTGATGCCATGACAGGAGATCTCTGGCTTCCAACTGCCAGACACACTACTCTTTCTTTTTATTTCCCCACAGTCAGCTGATTAAAATGGTATTTTCTGCACATTTGTGCAGGATTAGTGATGAAATGCAAATCACATGCAAATTGGTGCAAATGGCTGGTGTGCAGAGCCAGCTCCAAATATGGGCACTTTCATTTCCTCTGAGGCATTTGGGTTGGTTTAGTATCCACATGGAGGAACAGGATGAACCCACTTGTGATCTGAGCACATAGCTGAAGCAAACAGCATGAAGAGAGTGGGAAAAATCAACCATTGTCTGGATGGGCTTACTGAGAGGGCATCTATATTGCTTTGATATATGTAATCCAGCTTATGCAAAGATCTTTATTAAATAAACTGCTACAAACCACACAAACAAACCTTCCACATACCTTTCTTCCCAGCCTTGTTTCTCTTGCTTACCAGGGCCTGGCTCGAGTCCTATTAATGGTTTAGCTTGTCACATTGCAAATCAAAATACCATAATGGTTGCTGGATATAGTAACAAAAGATGTTTCTCGAATTATGAGATTTGGAAAGAAGGTCTATAAACACAATGAGAGCAATGAAACAAATTCCCAAATGCTTTCACAAAGAATAATTGCAAATATATATTACAGAATCACAGAATGTTAGGGGTTGGAAGGGACCTAGAAGATCATCTAGTCCAACCCCCCTGCCAGAGC